>JAOVYX010018128.1:0-20745 GCA_035668315.1 Drosera spatulata | reverse complement strand
AATTAAATCATTTAGCACGATTTATAGCTTTAACATATGCAATAAGGTGATCAATCTATATAACATATGTATTTGGTTATTCAAACAGGTCTCATGCATCATTCACACATCACACACATTCTGGTTTTAAATTATAAGTTCAAAATCTCATGATCCAAGCAACCTACATGCATCAACACATCACTGTTCACTGTTCACTGTCGCGCCCGCGAGATTGTTTTCCTAAACGCACTGTTCATCGCACTGTTCACTATTCATTGTTTTCCTAAACTAAAATTAAAAATAACAAATGACGTCCAAAAAATCCCAAAACTTATACACAGCATGTAAACACTTAAATCTAACTAATTGTGGTAAAATTTTGCTAAAAAGACTCTCGAAGCACGTGAAACGGTGACGAAACGTGAAATGCAGCACTTCGAGTTCTTGGATTTCCATTCTCTTTATTTTTCTTCATTTTTGCTTCAAATTCCATGCCAATCTGTCATAAAACATCAACACACAGCAGTACCAACATTTCAAGACAAAACAACACTAAAAACGCAATTTAGACAATTCAAAGGGAATAAAAACAAACTTTTAGAATAAAGAAATGATGTGTGATTTCATACACATCAATAACGGAGCATCGAAATGAAATGGAATAGAAATCGAGCTCGAAACCAAGTGAAGGAGGCGGCGGCGGCGACAGTGGAGTGTCATATCAGATTGATTTGGAGGCTTTTAAGAGTGTTGTGTTAGATTTATAAGTTTGAGGTGGGATGAATCTGATGATGTGTGTGCTCATGTTAATTGTCGATGTGATTTTGGGAAGGCGGTGGCGATCGGAGATGGTGGTGGTGATGATGATGTGTGTTTTGGAGAAGGTTGACGAGGAGGAAAGATAGAGAGGTGAATGACATGAAATTGTATGTTTTGGGGAATAAGATTCCGTGTGTATGTTTTTGGAATTAGTTTCTCAAAACTATAGATTGGGGTAATTTTCTGATGAAATTACTTGATTAACCATTAAAATTTTTAAATGACAATAATGCCCTGTCATACTGTTTGTCATCCAAAAGGTTTATCGCGGTTTGCCACGCTTAAAAACGACTGTGTAATACGATATATACTATAATATTGTCCCGTATACTACACGGGATGAATAAAGATAATATAAACAAATAGTATTAAACTTATCTATATTGATTAATGTATATTGAATATGATAGTTTTTTTTAGTTTTTTTTCATTATATAGAAAAATGTTTGGATTTCTTATAATTATTTTTTTGTGAAAGATTTTGTATATATAATTATTATATATTTTGTATTTGATCCAAATATTTTATGTTAAATTTGAGATATTAACTTTTGATCAAAATTTAATCTCGATCGTTCAATTCATAATCAAAGGCCATAAATTATTTGTATAAGATTCTGTTAGTTTAAATAAATTGAAATTACCTCTTATCTATTAAACTTTTTAAATGACAATAATACTCTGTCATATCGTTTAGCGTTTGTCTCGGTTTGCCGCGCTAAAAAGTGACTGGATAATATAATATATACTACAATACTGAGCCGTGTGCTACATAGGATGAATAAACATAATAGAGTTAAAATAATGTTTATATTAAAAAAAACTTACCTATATAGGTATATAGGTTATTGCATATTGAACTTTATAGTTTGTTTCTTTCTTCTTTTTCTTTTTTTTGACAAATTGATTTAAGTATTACGATCTATATGCGTTATTTATCTTATTCTTCAATCTTGATTATTAGATTGAATTAAAAGATAGAGATAGAAAAATCTAATGTAACACTTGACTTATAAAATAAAATTAAAAACTGAGAACCAAAAATAAAGATTATTTATAATTATTGAATGATGATTTCATATATGAGTATAAAGTTGTTAGGATTTTTTTATATATCTTTGTGAAATATTTCGTATATGTGACGATTATATTTTGTTTCATTTGATCCAAATATTTTATGTTAGATTTGAGATATTAAAATTTATATTTAATTTGGGTTATGATGGGATTATAGATATGATTGTTCGGATTTTTTTAAACTTTTGATCAAATAGTTAGGCAAAATTTAATGGGTGATGATCCATAACCAGCGTTGACTGTGTAAGCTTAGGTAGCCAACAATGCGAGCTGTCCATTTGGGAAATGGACGACTCAATTAAAACCAAAATCACTTTCCTCCACGAAAAAGAATAACGAAATACATAAAAATTTATCACGGATAACACAAAAGATGAAATTATCAATTTATCCCTTCGTTGTAAAATATACCGGATGGACCTCAAATTTTTTTAAAAAAAAGACAAATTGGTGTCTGTTATACGGTCATCCGATGTAAATCACAGCGGATGAGGAGTCTAGGAATAAGCCATCCGGTATAAAGTACCCCGGATGCATTTACGGAACAGAAAACTATTATTCTGTATTGTTCTCAATCTTCCTGAAGACATTTCTGGACAAAACTGAATAGCAAACAAAAAAAAAAAAAAAAAAAAGGAAGAAGATGCAAATAGCATCTTAGCAAAAAACAAAAAAAAAAAACATTCATTATAGAATCATCTAAACATTCATAATAGAAATCAACATCTAAGCATTTGATGATTGTCCTTGTTGTCGAGGCATCTCTCGAGCCTTATAATTAACAACTCATAAGCAATCCTATATTTATAATTATCGGCATCATCGATGGTCCATGTTGAATCCACCATTTTGATCCCTTGCATGATGTAATCCATATACTTCAACCACAATCATTGTGGTTAGTATGCTTGGGCCGTTTCTTGACGATAAACAATTTGGGAGCTTGATTTTTCTTGAACTTGTCGGGATGCAATGATCGAAGAAGATGTGCAAAGTACTCCGTCTGCATAACACAATACGAGCCAAATTAGTGAAGGAAAGGCAAAACCAATGAAAGAAGATCGTTCCATATAGAAACTCACTACATATTTGGTTTGTACTCTATACATCTCCGCTACCGTGATACAATCGGTATCCTCATACATATGATCAAGAAGATGCACAGTCCATTTACCCAGATTGAACACGTACAAGATGAAATGTGAGTTGATGCACTTCGGAATCATCACAAGTGAAGCACTATGGATAGGAATTTCACCTTCGCTTCTCACATACGCGAAATGACCGGATCGAATGGTGGTTTTATCTTTCGGGATCTCGAGGAGCGGCAAGAATTTTTTCTATGCCTTCTGCGCAAACCAATTGCCTAAATCCCTTGAGCACATTTGCGGAAATAGAAAACTCACAACATAGACCCCATTTGATTGGCAAGAAGGCCTCGAAACCATCAGCGTAGCGTATCTGTCAATCACCCTATTAAATAACCACCGACCAGGAGCAAGTGATTTTAACGCACACTACGACAAGTCATAAAGTCCTCTGTTTTGCTCCAAAGTAACTATAAATTCAGAATCAGTAGATGATGGAGCATAGAATATGTCTTGCATTACCCTCGCCAAATTTGTAGCAGCAATCTTCTTCATTGGATGGCCCTTAGGCCCATGATATATTGGAACAAGGGCAGGATCAGGAACAGGGGGAGCAGGGGCTGGAGAAACTGTAAGGAGCTCTCCTAGAGATGATATCGGGGCTAGGCGCTAGGTAACCATTGAAAACAGGGGACCCTCAGGGAATGACATAGGCGGATGGGAAATCAGATACTCAGCCTTATATGACATACTATAGTTGCCGTGGGATTGGTCCAGAGAATAGGCTCATCGCTCCCAAAAAACTGAGTATTAGATGACTCCTTTGACACCGTGACAAATGTGAGCTGGCTCTGAATAGGAAAACTCTCCGTATGAGGGATGTTCTCGTCAATATTGTCATGTTTGGCATCCTTTCTGTTCCGTCTAAGAATTGAGGTCATAAAAGCCTCATACTATGCATCCATCGGTGGAAATAGATTCGCAATATGGTCAGGAAGGGCGACCTCTGCATCCCTAATGCTGTCGACGAAATGTCGATGGCTCGCAATCTAAAATTATATTAAAATTATTTTTTTGTAAGTCGAACAACAATTAAAAATGTGATAATCAATTTATTTAAAGAAAATAAAATTATTGAACTATACTTACGATGGAAGGAGTCCAGTACTGATCAAATAAAGAACGAGGCTCGTATATTGGTCTGGGGTTGGGATTTGGAGGCTCGTATAATGATGATTCACTCTGGTGAACGGCGCGAAAGGCATAGAGTACTTGTTCGTTCGATATGTGGTATCAAACGCAACTGCATCTCCAAACCATTCGTGAGCCATCCCAAACAATTAATTGTGTCGATTCTATTCTCCGAGTCGAACTTCTAACGATAGAAAATATTGCCTATTCCATCCGTGTTGTGCTTCTAAAAATAGTTTACTGCAGACTGTGCATCCTCGATACTATCATCTTGAACATTTCTCGAATCGTGAAGCTCATTACTGACATCTCTCTCAGAAAACCCAACATTTGTGATGCCTCTGGTCTGCGCCGAAAGCACGCTCATCATTCTGCTCACCCCGATTCCCGATTCGTCCATAAGAGATATCAAAGATCTCATAACTGGAGTGATGTTCTCTCTTGTGGACATAAGATTCACTTTGCTAGGAGAAATCAGAGGATGATTATGACCGCCTTCATACCTTGTAACGACCCAAATGTCTTCCATCGGACGATGGACGATGAACATTCTTACTTTGCAACCCGTCCGTTATACACGATCTCGTTTTCTATTTTTTTTTTTTCCTTCACCTTTAGCTCACTTCTTTCGACTGATTTCCCTACCAATAGATAAGTGAATATCCGAGAACATAAATCTTCTAAAGGTGTGCATTTTCTAATGGTCTTGATATTCACCTAGAATCTCGTGCTTTTTGTAAAATTTTTGTAACATGTCTCCGCTTCTTGTGAGGCATCGCACTGTCACTTACACACCCTAGCAGAATGGGATAGCAGAACGCATGAACCAGACACTCATGGAGCGGGCTCGGTGCATGATGATTGGAGCCGGGTTGAAGGAGAGGTTTTGGGGTGAAGCAGTTATGACGGCCTGTTATCTGGTAAACAGGTCACCCTCCTCGACGTTATCGATGAAAACACCTTATGAGGCTTGGTCTGGTAAGCCCGTTGATTATTCCAACCTTTGTGTTTTCAGTTGTCCTGCATATTATCATGTCAGCGAAGGGAAGTTACAGCCTAGGACCAAGAAGGCCATCTTTTTTGGATACCAATCAGGTGTGAAGGGATACAGATTGTACTCCACTTATCCATCATCACCTGGAATCATCATCAGCAGAGATGTCATATTTGACGAGGAGTCAATGTTAGTCAAGAAAGTTGAGCAACAAGGGAGCATTCACCAGCAGGTGGAGCAGACACGACTAGTCGAGAGATCGACATTTGAGGTAGGGCATCAGGATGGGGACTCCTCAGATCCCAACACTCCCACTGATGCTTTGCAACCAGTTCAAGAAGCAGAAGATCCAGGAGTGGAACCACAAGTGCCAGATCCAATTCAAGTGGAACCCACTCTACAGCAATATCAATTTAGTCGAGACAGGGAACGACGTGAGATCAGACTCCCGGTTCGTTATGGCTATTCAGATTTGATGGCATATGCACACATTGTTAGCGAGGCAGTTGAGAATGAGCCTTTGTCATTCAGGGAGGCTGTCGCTAGTTCGGAATGTGCCCAGTGGACTGCAGCTATGGAAGAGGAACTAGAGTCTCTTCACAAGAACAACACTTGGACTCTAGTTCACTTGCCGAAGGAAAAGCGCACCGTAGGGTGCAAATGAGTGTTCAAAAAGAAGGAAGCAGGCGATGGTGACGATGTGAGATTCAAGGCCAGATTGGTGGCTAAAGGTTTCACTCAGAAAGAAGGTATTGATTATACTAAAGTTTTTTCTCCTGTAGTCAGATATACTTCTATTCGAGTTCTTCTACCTTTGGTTGTTAAGTTCAATCTTGAACTTGAACAAATGGATGTGAAGACGGCGTTCTTACATGGTGAGCTAGAAGAGGAGATCTATATGCGTCAGTTAATGGGTTTTTCATTACCAGGAAAGGAAGAGCGAGTCTGTCTTCTGAGGAAATCATTATACGGATTAAAGCAGTCGTCCCGACAATGGTATCACAGGTTTGACACCTTTATGGCAAACATTGGATATATACGAAGCCCGTACGATCAGTGTGTGTATCATCAGCAACAACCTGATGGGAGTCAGGTATATCTTTTGCTCTATGTAGATGATATGTTGATCGCTGGTAGAGACAAGGGGACTATTGACAAGTTGAAGGCGCAACTCAGCAGTGAGTTTGATATGAAGGATCTCGGCCCAGCAAAGAAGGTTTTGGGCATAGAAATCGAACGGAATAGGAAGCGTGGAGTCTTAACCTTGAGCCAGAAGAAGTACATTGAGAAGGTTCTTGACCGATTTGGCATGAAAGATGCCAAACCCGTTTCTACTCCTTTGGCAACGCACTTCAAGGCATCCTTGAAGCTCTCAACGAAGACTGAGGACGAGGGGAAGAGTATGGCCTCAGTGCCTTAGGCGAGTGCAGTTGGATCCCTGATGTACGCCATGGTATACACTCGACCCAATTTATCACAGGCACTTTCAGTAGTTAGTCGTTATATGGGCAGACCTGGTAGAGGTCATTGGCAAGCTGTGAAGTGGATCCTTAGGTATCTTAAGGGTTCATCGGGATTGAACCTTGTCTACGATGCAAGGCGAGGTTGAGGCAGCAACAATGTTGAGGGATTCTCAGATTCAGACTATGCTGGAGATCCGGATCGTCGGAGGTCACTTACAGGGTATGTATTCATTTTCTATGATGGGCCAGTTTCTTGGAAGACAACTTTGCAGGATACTGTAGCCTTGAGCACTACAGAGGCAGAGTACATGGCTGTTGCATCAGCTGTGAAGGAGGCGATTTGACTGATGAATTTGGCTTCTGATTTAGGTTTGAAGCAAGACAATACAGTGGTTCACTGCGACAGTTCATCAGCCATTCACTTGACCCGTGATCAGATGCATCATGAGAGGACCAAACACATTGACATCTGGTATTACTTTGTACGGGACATTAAAAATGTCAAGCTGAGAATCCAGCTGATATGTTGATGAAACTAGTTCCTGTTTCGAAGTTTCGTCATTGCCTAAAACTCTTAGGAGTGGAGGGTAGGTAGGTTCGTTTGAAGCCTCGGTGGAGGTTGCTCGACGACAATGAAGTTGATTTGAGTCAAGATGGAGATTTGTTGAAAACGTGTGCCTCAAATCCGCGTCATTCTCCACGTGGCTTCCGTGTGGTGACCGTGTGGTGTCTATGGCCTTCTCCGTGTTTCGTTCGCGGTGTTCTTTGTATATAAGAAGGTGAAGAGGAGTAGTGAAGAGGCAGAGTGCAGAGAAAGGGGAAAGTGGAAGTGCGGATAAGGCAGAGAAAAGAGTGGAGAAGAAAGGGGATACGAAGTGTTTCATATACACACATAAAAACACATTGAGAGCTTAAGGGATTTGTTTTAGAGATTATTATCTCTATCCGTTATTGTAAGATTCTCAATATTTTGAGTGTACCTTCTTTTGTATTTCCTCATTTGATTAGTAGATTCTTCGTCGTCGACGACTGCTCGTGGTTTTTCCCGTAAGGGTTTCCATGTAAAACACTTTGTTTCAATTTATTTTTACACACTTGTTATTGCTTGTGTTTATAATTAATAGAACCGTTGGTGACATTTATTTTGCAGCTTATTCGTTTATCAAAAGACCTTGCTCAATGCCAGGCTTGTTTGGCAATCAAATCAGATGAACAAGCCTTCTCACAACTCTATCTGTACAATTTGGTCACTTTCACGACGGGTCAAGTCGGTAGCTGTTCCAAACATAACCAAAGATAGCATTTAGGCGCCCAATTATCAAATTCCTGCAATCTACCCCGCTAACCAGCCATGCGATGTTCGTAGAGCTGCCTAAGATGGAGAAGCAGATCAAATAAAATCATCCACTGAACCAACTTTGATTGAAACAACCCAAAAAGCATAGGAAAAAACATGATTCTCGAAGCCGGTGCAATTCTTTCGCCTGTTTCAATCGCCACTATACTCCATGAAATTCTATGAAGCATACATCCGAGAGCAAAATTTTTCGCCAAAACATCAATGAACGGTTCCACTATGTTGAAAGGAAATATTTTGTAAGCTTTAAGCTGACACAGCAAAGCCAGCAAATGACAAGAGAGAGTACATGGGAGCAATATCAGAGTCATTTCCATGACTCGACAGCAGAGAGCTGTATCAGGTTAACTGCAGACTGCTCCACCGAGATGACTGATTCATTCTGCCTCCTAGCAGCTCTCTATCAACAGTCAAGTCTCTCGAAGAAGTACAAGTAGCCCATGTCTTTTGGGGGGTTAACTGAAGCACCCACTTTTTCATCGTTGAAGATAACCCATCTTCCATTCTTGTGAATATGGGCAACATAGTGCCCACACTGTGTCGACGTTCCAATATGGCTCACAAATCCAAGAAGCCTGTATTCTGTGTCATCGCAGATTTACACCGTCAGACACATGGAGTTTAAAAAGAAATGTAGCAGGACCATGAGATCGAGGTATAACTCAAATATTATTGACCTCAAAAAGAAAGAGATCAAGGAACTAACTTCCTCCTCCATCAGGTAGCTGAGCATCAGCAGGTGCACTAGAAGGAGCAGATGTATCAATCGCTGATGTGCTCGCAGCGTCAGGATTGCTGAATATCCAATCTGTTGCTCTCTCGATATCGCTTCCCTGTAAATTTATTTGGAATTAACATTAAACAGGTTAGAACAACATAACTCAGAAATTTCATAGCAGATTCAACAGATATTTGGCGAAGAGTTGGATGAACTGAAAAACCATGCAATTAGAGATGGAGCTCTTAACTCTTAGTTTGTAGAGGGATGGAAGTTGTCATCATCCTAATTATCTAGCTCTATGCCTCACTAGGTGGGAATTGGACTGGTAAGATAATCCCCATTTACACAGTGAATATCGTTAGTTGAGTAACAGCATGTACATAACCACATCACAGCTCTAAATTCCTTTCACCTCTACACAAACTTTCTCACTTCTCATAGGAAAGTGAAATCTCATTAATTTTTATAGGAGTTTATTGCCACTTCTGTCCAAATCCTGTTAGTGAAAATGACTTTTTGCTGCTACTACAATGAATTGCATATCTACTGAAACACTGTTCAAAGAGAGATACCGTAGCCACAAGTGCCTTCCGGGCAAGTTCTTCTTGGAAACCGAAGGAAACTAAAGTATCGACCTTTGATTGGTCGACAGACTGGACAGCACTCTGACCCTCTATATCCAATGGAGCATTTATATCTGAAAAATGCATGCGTTGAGTTCTCCAATTGAAACATTGACTTCTAAATTAAAGTATTATACTAAATAAAACTGCAGTTAAAATCTACCGGGATCCTCCATATGCGACAGTAGCCAAGTCATGGCCTCTTCGACTCCAGCATTGAACGTATTTATGGCAGCTTTCTGACAATGCAATTGATCAAACCCCATTGCTACAAGCTGGGAAACAATGTTCTCATTTGCTGAGAGCTTCATAGGTTGTTCACGCTCCTCAACAGCAGCTAGGCACAGATATAGGAAAGCTTAAGGTATAAAAAGGAAGAAAGAGAAAAGAAAAATAAAATGCAAAGGATTGGAGTTCAAATTAGATGACACATGAAGCAGAAAACAACTACCATTATCTGGTAAAAGTTCTTCTCCAGGTTGAAGGCCTCTGCTCCTCATAGCACTGATGTCTATGATATCAGGAACATTGACGTAGACATCTAGAAAACAAAATACCAGGCGTTGAAACAATTCTTATCGTGAAATAATGCTTTTTAAGAGACAAACAGGCAGATGATAATACCAAGCTTTTTGGGCACCCAGCCCTCCTCCATCACAAACTTCCTCATGTGCAAAACCAAATAATCAGGGAAGGATGTCAGCCCGGTTGTTCTGCCAAGAGTGGAAGGAAGAAGGTAAGATGCAATTAAATGCTAAGCTCAGGCAAGCTCATACTCACGCAATAGCTATTTTGTTAAATTCTGCAAGGTGCCAGACAATAACAATCCAGAGAATATATGATGCATAGACAAGGTACATCTGAAGACTTTAACAGCATAAACAAATATCCTTCACAAACTCTTGTTACTATCGAAATGAAAATTGACTCAGTTGGCACTGAGAATAGCAACTAGGCTTGTTTAACTTTGTCTTATATCACCCAAAATTACATACGACAATATTACATTGCATTAAGACACACTGAATCAAATTAAGCAAGTATGGGGCTGTTTATTACACCGGAAATTATGCAAATATGTTGGTTTATTTCAGATATAGGTCTGTGCTTCTTTCCCTTACCCTAATGCACATACGGATACAGGTGCAAATCCTGAAGGATAATGAAAAAGAAATAGATAAAAAGTAAGAAAGCAAGAACCTACTTGATAGCTGTAGTCTTAGCATTCAACGCACCACTAAAAAAATCGAGAACCTCCTCAGGAGCAGAGTAACTTGCCAGACAGGCTTCAAGAGGCACCCTTGGACGAACAATCTCATCATTGGATCTGAAAATGCTAGATTGCTCAGTATACCATAAGCTTTAAAGGGCACGGGCACACAAACAGGAAATTCAGCAGGAGGAAATCAAACTTACAATTCCTTCCCTTGTGAGTTCAACTCTTCCTTCAGTTTCTTGAAAGCTTCCAGCTGCTCTGAAATTTCAGATCAATAATCACCTCAGTTTTCATATATATATCAGAAAAGATAAAAGACTTGAACAAAATTT
Organism: Drosera spatulata; assembly: GCA_035668315.1. Lineage (NCBI taxonomy): Eukaryota > Viridiplantae > Streptophyta > Magnoliopsida > Caryophyllales > Droseraceae > Drosera > Drosera spatulata. Next base: position 9,882 of record JAOVYX010018128.1, on the reverse strand, counting down.
GTTTGGACAGTATCACCTTTATTTGTTGCTTCACTCAGTGGGATATTTAGAGAGAGTATGTAATCAAATCTTTTGTTATAAGCAACTTTTCCGGATGGACATTGAAGTCGGTCCTCAATACCAAACTTGAAACTCCTGGATGGATCCAATGCACTGCTCCCAGCATTCACTCGTTCAACTTGCTCCAGAAGATGAAGAAAGAACTCCAAAGCATCCTACCAGAAATTTTCATGGACATCAGACCAACAAGGTAAACAAAGACAAGATTGATCTCCAGACACAGCCACAGATTAAAGCACTCCAAACAAGATAATGTATGACAAATATACCAGAAATGCAATAAATGTGCAAGAGAATCCATCCAACTAAAATCAAGTACCTGCTGTCTCATAGAAGAAAATTCAGGATGGCTCGCAGCAATTACAGTCTTGAACATGCGTGGTGGAATGCCTTCCTGTTTCTGAATTCAAAAGCAAACTCAAGGAATCAGTAAACAGGTCATCCTGTAAGGAAAAGAACGTCAAGAGCAATACACATCTCCCCCGATCTAACCTACAACGATTTACATAATAGAGTAGTATACATATATGACTCAAACATAAATACTCAGGAAGTGAATACTTATTGATGATAGGGAAATTAGATATAGAGATAGTTGTCTCACAAATAATCGTGTAAAAAATGATTTTAAAAAAACGGTTCCTAGGAACAAAACTAGTAACACCACATTGCAAGAAAGCAGGACAAGAAGACTTGGCAAGTGTCCAAGGGGTGAGATCATACATGCGTTGATATAGCCCCAGTTGATACATCCTCCTTCTGCATGCAAAACAGCAAAAGAAAATGAATTCGACATAGTATGTATACAACCAAAATGATGGTGATACCGTTAATTAGACTTGCCATACCTCTGAAGCCAGAGTTGAGTATTTTCCAGAAAGCAAACCATGGGCGAGTTTTGTCCTGTCACATATTGAAGGGGGAAAAACACATTGAAACCTGATCTAGAAATAACAATTAAAACATATAAAAACACTTGGAAGATTCAACCACATGACAGTTGGAAGATTACATGTAAAACAGTAATAGCTGAACACCAAGAATCTCACTTTTCGAGCACACCACTAATGGAGAAATTTAAGGTTGGAAGATTACATGTAAAATGGTTGGAAGATCTAGAAATGATGAGGTGAGAAAAAAACAAATTCAAACCTGATCTAGAAATAACAATTAAAATATATAAAAACACTTAGAAGATCCTACCCCATGACGGTTGGAATATTACATGTAAAACGGTAATAGCTGAACAACAAGAATCTCACACTTTTCAAGCACACCACAAATGGGGAAATTTAAGGCCGATAAGAACTTGTGCATGCCTATATGGCCTTGAGAGTTAAGATAAGTGAATCATCGTAATAATTGCATTAGTGGCTGATATACATGCCTAAACATATAGAGAGATTACTCACAACTGCATATTTAGGTCCACAGTTGGATCAGCAGGAGCCTGTTCAAAAGCCTCCTTCAAATTCTGACCAGCATAATATCTATAAACACAAACAGTAAATGCCTAAAATCAAGCCAAATGGAAATCATCTTTTTGAAAGGAGAATTCCAGGAGAAACACAAAGAACTAACCGAGAACTAAAGGAACGTGTGGAGAGTGCAACTTGCATAGTTGCTGCCAAGTAACAGCTGACATAACAGAACAGCTTATGAGAAAACAACACAGTTACTCCAAAATTACTACCATATTTAAAAAGACGTTACCTGTTTCCAAGATTCACAAGTCCAGTGTAACCAGGACCAAACAATGGTTCCATTTCTTGCCCACTTTCTTGGATACGATTCCAGTCATAATTGGTATTCTGGTCGAGCTCCCTTTCAGCAGTTGTCAATTCAGTCTGAGAGATTCAAAACTTTAGCAAGAACAAGCCTCCAAAAAAAGAAATCTGATAGTGCAGTCATAAGGTACAAGTTGCAAGCAAGCTGGCAGTCAGAAATTGCTGACCTTTTGCAACGAAGAGAAGTCTATGCCAAAGAAAGCCAAATGCTGAGCTAGAAGTGGATCCTCAACGTTATCATCCTCCGGATAAGAGTAAACATCTGAGCTGTCACAATATCTTAAGAATAAGTACACCCCAGGCATAAATACACCCACACTCTCTGAGGAAGGAAAAACAATGTGGATAGCATGACATTATGAGCGCACAACGTATGCCCTACACTGCTACACAGGTGAGGAGTATCTTCTACTTCAATGCACTGGCACCAATAACTAAAATATTAGACAAAACCCAGAAGACACATGCACTATATCATACATCATAAACAACTGAGACATAAGACATCTAAGAAAGGTAATACTATACTACATAGTAAGAAAACATATCAGCAAACATGCTCTCAACACAGTGTAAAGTCAACAGTTTCATTCACATTAAGCTGTGAAACATGTCCTTGTATGGATGGCATAGGTTGTGCCTAGTATTCTGCTTTTTTACATATATCTTATTCGTCTGAAGGATTTAGGTTAAATTAGCAAATCACGCACAAAGAAATCTGTCTACGAAAAAACCCTATAGCTGGCGCTACTGGCCCAACAAAACCCTTAGCTTGGCTTAATATGACAAAAGAATTTAGGAAGGGAGCTTCATGTTTTCCCATTTTGAAGGTAAGGATCATTAATTATCGGCTTGACGACTAGAACCACCAAAAAACTTACCTCAGCTCTGACCCCATCCCCCTTTCCAGAATCCTTCAAGCTATCTCACAATTATTTTAAAATTACATAAGAACGCCTTCAGCTTTCAACCCTCTAAATCATCATGTCTAATTTATTCCTGAGGATTATCATTCTAAGACCATTATAAAGCAGGTACGTCAGTATTATCATGACAGTGGAAGCCAATAATGGCCACAAGAGGATTAAAGAGGACAGTTATGTCCGTTCAGGAGATGCCATGGGAATGGAAGCACAAACATTTACATAAAAATCAAAAAACCAACAAATGATAACTCACGATTTATAAGATGGCACTGATCGTTTAAGCTACAATGTTATGGGCTCATCAGGTGAGCCATCCAGATATATATCACAGATCAAGATTACTGTTTTTTTTTTTTTGTGTAACCAGATCAAGATTACTGTTACTAGCAACCAATTAGAAAAAATGGAAGCTAGAGGTGATCCATCAGAATGCAACTAGCTTGGGTTCTTTACTTCAAGATTTAAATATTATTTCTTGAATTTGCATCACCAAAGCTCCGCTAGTTTCTCATTTTTTAATGCACCTTATCAATAACCAGCTAGATCAGATTTCAGACATGCAAAAATAAATAAATAAACAAATACATAAATAAAAAAGGAAAAAGATATTTGAGAAAACAGAAAGAAGTGAACAATTGAAAATCATAGCAGGCAACTATTTGCTTCTGGATACCCCAGACGGCAATACCTGCTGCTTCCAAATCAGCTGTTATTGTTCCAAGCTTCACAGCAATCGGATAACCTGTTTCATGATAGTGATCAACAGCATGATTGTTACCGCCGGTACCATCCCAATTTCTCCTCCCACACAGGATCATTCCATCAGTAAGATTAAGCCAAAGATTTTCGGTTTTATCACACTTGGCACACTTCCACCCAGAACGAGGAACAATGACACCATTGTCAACCTGCTGCAGATTCACAGCATGTTGACTTCTTTGCTTCTTGTCAGCTACCCAGGCAGCAAGTTGCTCCTTTCTCTCAGCCCCCTCAGCCAATATGATCGCATCAACTGCAAGCCTCACCTACAATTCAACAACATAAAAAGATCACGATTTTACATAACACATTCAACCCATATAATATCCTTACAAACACACAAGCATAAGAGAAAATCACCTTTTCCGGCAGCTGTACAGAAGGAAAAGGGAGAGTTGCATAGTCTGGAAATATTACGATGTTCCTGACTTCTTCATACTGTGGCTCACCGTTGTCAAAACCACCTTCTACACCTATAAGAAATTAAAGAAGGAATATAATTCCTCTTAAACTAAAGAAAAGCTGAATATGGAGAACACAATATATCCAGTTTTGGAAGGGAGAGTATCAAATTCGTTTAGACATCACATAAATATATACTAAATAAGATATTACGACTAGCCTACCATCTAGCGGGAATAATGTGATGTCTAGATGATGATGCATTAAGCCCCTGCATTCTCATAGAACTAATTATTTCATACTTGTAAACTACAAGTCTCCATGCTGAAGAACAGATCTCCGCCAATCAAACCCAGATAGCGGGATCGACTGAGCCTCAGGATTACAACATCAACAAGGGTTATGAATTAATACAAAAGAAAATCTACCAGGAAACCAGAACTATGGCGCCTAGGGAAAAATAGAGAAAAATCATCAACAGGTGGAAGCCTGCAGTTAGTGCGCAACAATCAAATGGCTAAGAGGCTGAAAGCAATTCCATTCACTAGAGAAAATTGAACTCAAAACTACAACTTCGACACATCACCTTGATCTTTTATGAATTATTGTGACTAATTAGCATCTAACAATCGACTAATTTTTCCATATTTGATGACAAATCAATCATAACACATTGTAGAAATTTGGATTCAAACTCATGACTGCACTTGCTTTAATGCCATGTTCTCTGAAACCAACTCTACCAAAGCTCAAGAATATTAGTATTAGAGAAGGCTCATAATATTACTAGAATCTCTAACAAAATAGCTATTAAAAAGACTTGATTCTTCCAATTTCCAAAGAAATTTGATGCAACTCCAAGTTGTCAACAATATTGCAACTAATACTGGCTATTTTTGTTTTTGAAACCATTTACAGATATTTGACTGAAAGTACAAAGACTTGCTCAAGTACCTATGGTCCTATTATCCTATACTTCACACTGGAAAGAGAAGAAAAGTTCCACACAAATCCTTCGAACAGAACTATCGGCACAGGAAAAAGCACAAACAACAATAATTTAGTACCTATGGCCAGGAGAGTCGGTTTCTTTGAAGGCCTGTCTTCAGAAACCACCTTCTTTGTCTGCTTTATGTGGAGATAAACTGGATTTCGAGTCTTCTCATAATTCCACATCACGTGATCCTTCCCAAATGCAAGGAATGTGCACATATCGACAAATAGCCCACCCTCCGATTTCTGAAAAATGACATGGAACAAGCATTTAGCTCTCAGTGAAAATAACAGAGCATCAATGGTTAATCATACCCTATCAAATCTGAATCAAACAAACAACAAAGTTATAGAGTAGTTGGCATTTACAAAGCGAGAAAAACAAAACAAGCCAGGAAGAAACCTCCACATGTGATACACATTACAGAGCTCTCACTTGAAGACTCTGACATTATTAACCTATTCTTTAATGACACAGGACAATTCTTTTTATTAAAACTCAAGCTCAACACACCTGTGCTAAAGGCTCTTGGTTAGAGCAGGATCTCAAGGAAGAGGATGCACAAACTTTGATAGAGAGGCTGGTTCCACTGGATACCAAACTATGACAAAGATGTCGTTGACCAAAGTTTCCAATCCATAGATCAAATCAAACTCAACCTCTGGAAATTGAGGAGACTGATTTTCAACCCGACATTAACATTGATTTTGGTGCCGAATCCCCTAACCAAGATGATTATGAACATGAGACGATCTTATCATAACCTTACGTTAGTTGCAGGGTTGTTAACAAACCTACCTTGTACATCTTTCCCTCAAGTAGAAAAGATTCAAGATGACAAGACAAGTTGCCTCAATTTCAGAATAGAAAGCATGTGTCCTAATAAAAATACATGCAAACATGGGAATAAGTTATGGGCACAAAACAAATATTTGAAGAACTCTAAGTTATTCACGGCATTTGGCCTAGTCATATTTACTATCACAATACACCTCCCATACGGTATTATCTCCAATGTCTAGAGCACACAAAAATTGAACAAGATCATGAGAATTATATCACAAAAGATGAAGCACGATAGCATCTAAATGAATCTGTAACCTCTCCTACCAAATTAAATATCCTTTACCATCTTGCACCACATTTCGAAAATCAGAATAAGGAATTAACCTGGTAACCAGCAGCCGAAAACTATGAATGTAAACTATTCCACAATTATTCACCATTCTTAAATAATTGACGTAACGGCTCTACATACAGAACTTCAATTACAGAACACTCGAAGAAAACTTTAGATAACAAAATACTAGATCTTTTCACACCATATGTTTACTCTTTTTTAATACAAAACTAAAACTGAGATACCAAAGTTTCTCTGATCAAGCATACAAGGGGAGGCCACATGATAAGATCATTCCTCCCAAGGATCATGCTCAACACCATCTAAACAAGAGGGAGACACTTCTTACACCAAATCCTCAGGTATTCAATCCTACAACTCTTGCACGCACAATCATCATTACGCCATTCCTTCTGACACAAAATCCATACATCAAGAATCCCAGCACATAATCAAGAACCATAGTAAATCAAAGCTCACCATCATCGAGCTTACACTTCACTGACTTCACTTCCTTCACCACATGCACAACTCAAGAACAACAACCACTTCAAAACATCATCCCAACCAGTTCAAACACAGAACTACAACCAAAACCACAAACCACACACTCCACACAACAACCAGCAGCATACAATCTCAATCCCAACCACTTCAAACTGAATTGCACATATCCAATCTCAGACTGACCAAAACAACCACAGCACAATCCATCACACATCACCACACCACTCCAGCACTCAAAAACCACCAAACCACACTCAAATACAATCAATTAACAAAGAAACGATGGAATCGGATTGGTTACAGGACTATCGAAGAAGACACAGCATTCGTACTTGTAGGACCAATTGGTTGGTTAGGGATACTCATCCGATACAAAAGATACTCATCTAGAACCGCTGAACAGAAAAAGTCACTACCATCAACTTCACTTCACCACTTCCTTCACCGCATTCACAACTACTGAACAAGAATCGCCAAAACATCTCAATCACTTCCAAAACGGAACAACAACCAAAACGACAAATCACACAATCAACAGCCACACACTATCTCATTCCCAGCCATCCTCAAACCGATTCAATCCCAAACAAACACACAACACCAGTTCGAGACTCACAAACCACCAATCACACTCAAATCTCTCACCAATTCACAAATCAAAAGAAACATTGCAAATCGAATGAGAATCAAAAGAATGTGTTACAGGAGTATCGAAGGAGACGCAGCACTCGTGCTTGTAGATCCGATTGGTCGGTTCGGGGATTCGGACTTTTGATAGGTTCGCTCTGAGAAGTTCCATCGCGTCCACCATGGTCGCAGCTCGCGGAGATGAGAGAGAAGATGAGAGGAGAGGGGAGAGAGTTAGTTGCTGTAAGGGGGTTTGGTAGAGTCTGGGGCGTCTGCCCTGGAGCGATGGAAGAGTCTTTGATGATAAAGAATGATGATGAAGCATGTTAACAGGCATGACATATTCTCAGGGTCTCAAAAATATAAACAAACATAATTTTGATGGAAATAATAATATGAAATTTGTGAGATTTATTTAAAATCAGTTATATTATTTGATTTTATATTATAAAAATAATTTATGAGAAGATTTTGTAATAATAATTCGATGAGATATAATCTTTTAAGAAATATTTTCTTTTTTATATATAAAATCAATCTGATTTTAAATCAATCAAACGTTTCTGTATGTACAGAGGTATTGATGTTAATTTTAAGTTCAAAAAATATAAATTATTAATAGATCTTATTTTTTTAATTTTTTAATTATCATTTAATCTAATTTGTTTTGATTTTAGGAAAAATTTGTTGTCTTATATCATGGAATTAAAGTTTTTTTTATTTTTTTGTAGAAGTCAATTGGTAATTAAGATAATGAAATATAATAAAAAAAATGATAAATATTTTATGTTTTGTTGGCTTATAGGGAATTCTCTCTTAAAAGATTAAGAAGATTAAATGATATTTCACTTGAATGTATTGTGTAGAAACATCGATGATAGTTTAACTCCATGACGTTGTCTATGTTATCTAAAAAGCATTGAAAAATGCGTGTTGTATCTTGATAATTGTGACAATTGCTTTCTGTATTATAAAACAAAGGAAGTATGATTTTATAGTTTCATAATTTTGAGAGGATATTGAAGCGTGCTGTCATATAAACGTTATATTAATCTCCACTAAAAACATTACTCCCTCCGTCCCATATTATAGATAATATTCTTTTATTTTTTCAACACATACATAAATGCACGTGTCGGATCAAATCGTTCACTATATTCTAGGACAAAGGTAATAATGTAGATAGAATGAGCAGGGGTTGATCCCACTGAGAAATGATGCGTCTTACTTAGTAATGATCGATTGCGATTTATTAATTACATAACGTAAAACGAATGTGTGGGGGGTTTTGTGTAAGTAAATTGCAAACTAATAAATACTAATCATTAAAACAAAAAGAATTAATTAATTAAGTTGATTGCAATGCATTGCTTAACGGAGTTGTAAACAATTGGAATTAAATGTAAGGAGAATACTCATAACTTCACTCACTTTAAGGATTAACCATTGAAACAAAAGATTATGAATTAATAGTGATTTATATATTAATGGTTTGGTTAATAAAGGTGATCCCTTTGGCTACGTTTGATAAGTGGCATTTATATCACTTATTTACATTATTTTACACTTGGTTATGTTTTCATGTATTCAAATAAACTTTCATGTCATTTTAAGTTATTTTACTTCTTTAATTAGTTGTTGGAATGTTTTGAGTATTATTTGATGTGTTTGATATATGTTTGTATTAAAACAAGTCATTTTCGAGTCATGTGACACTTTGTTGTTGAAATTTCTTGATTGCTGGTCTCACTTTGTAAATAATGGTTTTTCCAACTCCGATTGAGTTAAGCTATGAACTTTATATCATTGGAAACCTCCAAATGTCTTCTTTCTAGTGCACTTTGAATCACATCAAACGGAGATTTGTGTAAAGAGTTATGCTTGTTTTCGTACAAGATGTTTTTCACTTTCGTAAAATCGTGTTAAGTAATGTTTTGATTTTTACTTAGGTAATTCTTCCTCTTTTGTATCATATCATTGGCCTAATAATGTGATGATAGGTATCCTTGATATTTTTGTATATAATATGTCCATATTCATCGTATTTTGTCATATTACTAAATATAATATAAATGAAAAAACAAAGTGATCATCTTGGATTTTTCTTCTAATCAACTCAATCATGTATTAGCTTTAATTATGAGGGTCCCTTGTCTTGTGATGATTTGAAACACCAATAATGTGTAAACATAGACATTTTGTCTTTTTAAAAAGAGGGAGATTTGTGCAAGTAAGGAAAAAGAGCAAGAAATCAAATGAATATATGTTAATAAAGAAGAAATAGCGTAAAAGGGACTTACTACTCTATCTCTTACCTAGTCTTTTGTTTTCCTCTACTACTTTCTTTTGTCTTGTTTTTGTAGTTCCCCTTAAACAACCAGAGGAGAGGGAAAGGCTAGAAGCAAGGATTTCATACACCGTTTCAATCAAGCTAAACCGGATCATACCGAGAAGGAGCCGGTCTTGCTAGAGACAACTTTGCATTTGAGTTTCTTCCTCGTCTTGGATTGCTTTGGATGTAAAATCCCTTACACACTTGAAGCTACTTTGTTGTTGTCATGTTATAAATTTTAATGAAGTTATTGTATTCTTAAGTTATGTATTTGTCTATTTTTAAAGTGATTAGATATTTGAAACTAGTAATCATGTATAGTTCACTCTACAAGTTTAAGTGTGTTTGTAACAATTTTATCATGAGCT
>JAOVYX010018127.1:0-20747 GCA_035668315.1 Drosera spatulata | reverse complement strand
TGGAACGTGCTATGGCAGGTAACAGAGCTATAGTACGTGACGTCCAATCCACGGCAGTACCCGGGGTCTACTGAGCGTATTTTTACTCACGGGTTTTCTTGTTTCCTTCTTGATTGTCTTTTGTGCAGGCTCAGGTGAGGAGGACGGGGCTTCGGAATAGTTGCCTTGACAGGGACCCCTTCTGTATTATATGTAATATTTGGAACGTATGTTGTATTCGAGTTTCAAAACTGTTATGGATGAATGTAATAATTGCCTTTTCTTATGTGCTGTAATGTAAACCCTACTATGAACTTGTCTTACTATGGACTTCGGTCTGTAACGACAGTGACGTCACGTATTTATTAATAATAAATTAACGTGGCATTACAAAACGTCGCTCCACGGTCCACAGCATGATTTTATATAACTCCCATCGCCAGCAACTCCTTCAACCACCGTACGCTGGTCTTTCATGAATCTTATATGAAAAAGTTGATGTTTTAGTGAAACCGGATTGAAATCAGCACCGTCTCGCCAACTTTAATGAATTGAATTCAACCTTACTCCAGGCCACCACACCACACCACATTCAACAGATCGATTTTAGGAGAAGGCGTTGAGTTCATCCGTCGAGAGCAACTGGGGACGTTGATTGTACAGACTCACAACCACTACTAAAAAAACTATTCACACGTGATGACTGACAACCATCACTTAATATAGAAAATCCATCACAAAGGTTTTGATAACTGTTTTTGTCATCACGGTTGTCACAAGTGATTTTTTGTGACGGTTTTTTCATTACATAGTCTTTACGTGATGGCATAAACCATCACAAACCATGTATATATTTTTTGATGAGAAAAGTCATCACTTACACAAGGTCATCATTAAAAATTTTTGATGATAATAAAAGACCATCACTTATACAAAGCCCGACATAAACCATCACAAATAATGTAAATATTATGTGATGGTCAAAATCATCATTTATACGAAGTCATCACTAAATTTTTTTTGGTAATAATAAAAGACCATAACTTATACAAAGCCCATCAGTAAAAAAATTTTAGAGCTAAAATTAATAGTTGATTTCCGATCGACCAACCACCCGTCTTCAGCATGGGCCGGCAAACCTCGATGGCCTATCAAATTAATATTTGCATATATTTGAACATGGTGGGATTCGATCACATGATCTCTCGAATATAAATATCATTGAAAATCATTGAGATAATTTGGATTTTGTGACTTAATTCTACTATTAAAAGATTTATTGTCATTTAATTTGTGAAATTTGATTGTATCATAATTTTCAGATAATAAGTCATTTTTAACGATTCTTATAGGGAATTGATAATGTCAAGGTTGATTTTGATACATGCAAGACATCTTATGAGGAAAGGATATTTTTGTCAAAAAAAACCATGAGTGCAATGCCTTGTCTATATCAATTTGTCCCTTGAAAAAAGCAATTCCATTCTTATATCATGTACAATATTTTGAAATGATTATATATATATATTTTGCAGGCAAGTATCAGTTTTTTCATTCCACAAAACAAAGAGGTTTTAGATCTACATCAATAAGGACCATATGAATAACACCTCAATTACATCAGGAAAGGAAAGTTAAATCATACTCTGAATAGCCTCCCTATGGCTTTTGGTTCATCCTGCCTTATCCTTCTTCATTAACCTGTTCATCCTTTGTCAAGCTGAGATGCAGTATTTTTCGAGCCACTGCAGCAGGGTCTAGCATTTCCGCCCTAAAAGCACGCCGATTCCTCTCAGCCCAAAGTTCATGAACAATATTTGCCAGCAATGTTCTTCTAGCCTTTGCTAGCTGAGTCTTCCCCCTTGAGATTCTGAGAAACCAACAAAGCCAGCTATTCCAGGACGAACTTCTGGGAGGTTGCACTTTAGAGACAGATCATATCAAGGCAAAAACCTCTCGAGCATAGGGGCAATGGAGAAAAATATGATCCCTGCATTCAGGACAAATACGACACAGCTCACATGTATCATCATTAATGAGCTTCAGTTTAAGCAATCTGGATTTCGTTTTCAGTTTATCTAGAATTGTTAACCACATTATGAAGCCATGTCGGGGGAGCACATCACTACACGAGCAAATTTTCCAACCATACAGCTTTTGGCATATCACTAACCAGAACTCGATATCCACTTCTAGCTGAATATACGCCTGTTGCATCTGCTTTCCAACTTACAATACCCTGAGATGTATCAACTTGGCTCATCAAAACATCCCTCGCTTTAGGTATTTCCTTCCATGCCCAAGAGACGCCCTGAGCAGCTTGTATATTCCATATGCCAGTTCTCTTCAAGTAATATGCATGAATCCAACGGATCCAGAGCCTTTCTTTATTCAACGAAATATCCTAGACTAATTTGAACAGCAAAGCCAGTTTCCATTCTTTCAGCTTCACAATTCCAAAGCCCTCTTTTCCTCAACGGTTTACATACCTCACACCAAACTACAAGTGCTTTCCTCCTATTTTGAGTCACCCCACTCCATATGAAGGCTCGTCAAACAGCCTCCAACTCTTCCATCACTGCTACAAGAATAAGGAATAATTGGCTCCAATAAATATGAACAACAAAAAATGCATCTTTAACGAGCTGAATTCTACCAGCATAACTCAAAAGTCTAGCAGACCAAGAGATTATCCTTGCAGTCATTCTTTCAATAAGGAAAAGATACTGTTGACAACTCAATTTTTTTGAAGCAAGTGATACTCCCAAGTATTTCACTGGAAGAGAACCCATCTCCATACCTAGTATATATCATACATTCTTTTGCTGTTCTCTTCAGTAACACTACCAAAGAAGATCATGCTCTTGCTGGTATTGATCTCCAGACTTGAAGCATAACCAAATGAAGAAGTCCAGCATAGAAGATGAAACCTGGTCTCTTGCTCATACTCCTCATGATTCGTGTCAAATACTCCATTACCAAGTGTAACGATTCGAAAAATTATGTAAAATTTAATTCACGAAAATTAACGTGAATAATAAACTATCGTACGTTATAATTTATTTTACGGGGTTAAAAACTTGTTTGACGATATAATAGAAAAAAAAATACAAAATATAGATGAAATGCAATCCTAATGTGCAAATACGAGGAAATACGGTCTTAATACGAAAATCCTGTATTTATACGAAAATGACCTAAACCTAATTGTGACACTTATTTTTCCTTTATGTCAATTTCTACTCCACCTAAATTAAATTAATTATCCACTAAATACCCACGTAAACCAATTTAATAAATTTAGTTTTTTATAAATACAAGCTCTATTCTTTTTGAAAATTTCTTGCAAACACAAAACAAAACACTCCTATCATGCAAGATTAGAGTTAAGTTAGAGAAGAGAAAAAAGAGAAATATGAGGAGAAGAGAAGAAGCTAGGTGATAAGACAAGTACGACGATGATCCTTCATCGCTATTAAGAGAAGGTGATCATCTTGATTAGAAATTTTGTGAAAAATTCTACACTCTTTGATAAATTCTGATATTAATATATGTTAAATTCTCATATTTCTCATTTTTAATAAAGTTAATAAATCATGATTCAGAGTTGTGAATATTAAGATATAAATCAAAACGTACGGATCTGTCAACCTGTAAAAAATTGGTTATATGGATGATTTTATGACTTGATATGGAATTATATAATAGACTTTATAAGACAAGGCTTATATCACTGAAAAGATATAAAAATCTAGTTTTTAGAACAGTTTACAAATGATCATTTGAAGTTGTATGTAGAGAGTTATGAGTCAATTAGTGAAGTAAGATCAAACTCTTTAAACTAATAGAAAATATAAGCTTGAACTAAGTAACTATTATTATTGGTAAGGTTTTATAATGGAAACTTTAATTCACTGGAAAAATTATAAAGTGTAGTTTATATAAAATTTTACGGAATAATTTTTGGAGTTGTATATAAGAAGTTATAGATTTAAATACGTCCAAAGATCATATCGGACGGAATCGGGGACACCCGTTTCAGAGGATGAGAAGCTCGTTTCAGAGGTCGGAACGCCTATTCCAGAGGTCGAGACGCCCATCTTAGAGGTCAGGATATCGTTTTAGAATCTTCTGGACTAGAAATGATCGTTTTGACCCCAAAACAACTTCAAATGTTCACAAATACATCGAAAGATATTCAATATATAATATCATCATTATGCACAATCAAAATAAGTATCAAAAGCTTGTAGAATCTCGTTCCAGAGGCCGGGACGCCTGTTCAGAGGTTGAAATGCCGTCTCAGTACCTTCTGGATCAGGAATGATCGTTTTGATCCCAAAACAACTCCAAATGTTTACAAATACATCGAATGATATTCAATATATAATATCACCATTATGCATAATCAAAATATGTATCAAAAGCTTGTAGAAGCTTGTTCTAGAAGGCGGGACGCTCGTTTCAGAGGTCGGGATGCCGTTTCAGAACCTTCTGGATCAGGAATGATCGTTTTGATCCCAAAACAACTCCAAATATTCACAAATACATCTAATGATATTATATAATATCATCATTATGCACAATCAAAATAAGTATCTGAATAAGACGGTTTTTTCACGAAATACAAAGAAATATGTTTAACTATGTAACGTAAACAAGTATTCATAAGGGAATGTATTAATATGTGAATCGTAATATGTTATAAGAGATGAAGACGCACGCTGCTTGTTGACACATAAAAGAGGGGATATAATATAAAGGACTAGCAGATATGGATCCCCTGCTGTTGGGATTGTATAGCAAAGGTGTTGTCCTTAAATCCAAAAACAAAATCGCTTCATTATTTTCTTTTTTGAAACTTTTAGACCCTTGCATTTTTATTTTATTTGAAGTCGTTGGATTTTTTTTGCTGTAAAGTCCCAACAATAGAGAATCATTTCCCAATATACTTTCTTCGTCCCATGAAAAATATCACATTGAACAATAACTCACTATTCATAACGTATTTTGATGCGTTGTTGTTGACAATGTAATACAAAGTTTATATTGACAATGTAACTAAAACCAGTGACGAATACAGAACCAGAAGTCGGGAGGGTAAAAAATATCATAAAGAAGAACCCTTAAACATGTTTTGTAAAAAAAAATCTAAATCTTTATAAAGGAACAATGTTATTTATGTCTTGTGTTTTAATAACGATTTATGTCTTATTAAAAAATGAACCAAAGTTGTACTCCATCCGTTTCATAATATAGGTGATACATTGATCCGACACGTGGATTTATGTGTGTGTTAAATTTTTATGTAATTTGATAAAAAAAAAATTTTTTAGTGATAGTGGAGTTTATGGTATCAGTTGTAAGAGGAAATAGTGAGTGTACTGTAACACATGGCGATTTTTTTAGGTGTTTTTTTATGTGAAAATGTTATTAAATATAGTATGTTGTATATATTTTGAAACGATCCAAATAAATAAGCGTTGTTTATATTATGAAACGAATAGAATAATAGTTAACGTTACATAAATTGATTAAATTGGATTTCTATTAATTTTAGGGCAAGACCAATGAGACACACATAAACTATCTCAAAATAAATGAACAATTCAAAAAACATGAATACTTTAACAAATATATATTTTATTTTATTTTATTTGGGAATCCAATGTTCTCAAAAAAAAAATTAGGTCTAATAATCAATTCTAAAATATACTAAAAGAATTGACAAATTATCAAAAAAAAAAAATGAAAAGGAAAGAATTAAATGTATAATTAACAAAAATAAAATCATATTGAAGCTTAAAGATTGGAAAGCCCATGGTCTAGCTTGCTAATCAACACTACCCATTGGTTCTAGAGCTTAACTTTTATTAATGTACCCTATATCTTTGTCCATAAAATCCAGAGGGGTCATCTGCTCCCTCTGACGTCTTATTGGGTATGTTTCTGATTAAAATTATTTTTAATATTTTATAATAATTTTATAAAATAAATATTATTTATACATATACATTGACAAACTCTTTCAAGAGGCGAAAGGAGTAAATACCAACTCTTTCACTCGCTACATTTTTTTAAGTGCATCCAGAAATATCAGGGCTCGAGGTCCTACCCTAGCAATTGGCTGAGTCGAAAAGATGGCATCAGTTACCATTACGTCATACAACTACACAAGACCACGCATGAAACAGATACGAATCCAATTTTTCTAGAAAAATTAAATAATATAGTGAATTTAAATCACGAAAGGTTTTGGTCTTCTCACAAAATTGCACTGTATTGCATGTGATTCCTATTTTGGCAGGACTCTATTCCATTGCTGCAACCTTTAGCTGACTCATGTATCAGCTACTTTCCCTGTTTTCCCTGTGCAGTGGTGGCCCAGCCCGACGGCCCGGCCGGCCCATTCAAGCCCATTGTCTGACTCGGCCCTATTGACTTTGATGGAGCATAAAGATTCGGTCAAAGCTTTACCCGATGCTGATCGGGGGCGTCTTGTCTTTGTTCGGGGATTAGTCGAGGTGCGCGCGAGCTGCCCCGGACACCCTCGTCATCAAAAAAAAAAAAAAGATTAGAGTTAGGACTAGTCCTTGATCCTAAAGAAAAGATCTCAGCTTGGACTTGACTAGGTCCTTAAAGAGAAATCTTAAATGTTCAAACCTTTTTTCTTTTTCATTTTTATGTTTTTGTATTGAGAAAATCATGAACGTTTTTTAAAAAGTCGTCAACAATAATTGATGATTTGAGATCAAATAATGATGATTAGGGTTGCAGGATCGAGGACGGGGTGGCCATTGGGATCATTGGCGATGCCAGGTCAGGTCCTGTGGTTTCTTTGTCAATTCTCATCTTCGTTAAAACTGGCAAACGCGTCTGTGCTCGACGCTTGGTTTGGCCAATTCGGTGAGTTAACTTTTTGATTAATTTGGGTCATTTTATCCGAAGTTTGTAATGATTGAGGTCGTAATATACACAAGGTAGGTTAGTCATTGCGTCGTAGAAGAGAATGCATGACACTGAAGTTCTATGTAGCGCAGTGAAATAAAAACCTGATGGCGATGTGCACGTGCAATTGGACCACAAATACAGTGTCAACCCTCATACGGCTAGCTGAGTTGAGGAGATGACATCACTTATCATTGCGTCATGAAACAGAGTCGGAATAAGATTTTTCCGAATTACTGAAAAAATAAATACTATAAAACATTATGAACCGTTGGATTTTCGTAAAGGTCTCTGGATCCCATTCCATGATAAAAAGCATGTAAGGTCGTGGTCTTCCCACAACTTGCAAATTGTGACAGGACTAAATTGAATAGCTGGTCCTTTAGCACATGCATGTCGTCCTTTTAGTTAGATTGCCCTTGTTGGCTTGTTTCTATTTTAAAACTTACACATTCATGCTTCTATTTTTAAATACATACAGTCTTGTCACATATAAGATATAAAGAGTGCTATGCAGTTTTATTCTAATATATTTTATAGTAGCAAGGTTGGTCCGAGTTGATGCCCTTAGAAAGTGTCTTCTGACCATATAATTAGAAGAAAAGAGGACTTATCATTATGTCAAATTTTCTTCAAATGTGTAGAGTCTGTGGTCCATGTTGTGCCATCGGCAATGTCGAAACCCAAGTTCATTTGTGAAAGCATAGAAAATATTTTTTGTATTGTAACACACAATAACCGAAAGGCAGTGACGTAACGTCAGCTCCTCGACCCACCAATTTACCGCATCGATCTCCGAATATGCTCAAGTAAAGGCTAACAAAATCGCCCGGCTCTCTCTATATAAGTTTTGTGCTCCTGCTTAGCCTTCGACTCCAGCCTTGAAGTGTGATCCAAATCGAACACGCTATAATCATGGCTTACAAGGTTTTAGCTTGGGTCTCCCTTCTTCTCTTTGCTTTCGCCCTCGTCTCCTCTGAGCTCCTTGCTAGTGACATGTCTAAGAAACACACTGATGACGTTCACAGCAAAATGGGTAAGCAGCTAAAAAAAACAGACATATCTTATTGCCGATTACACTGGGGAGTTATTTCTTTCTACACAAAGACGTTGCTGAATAAATAAGGACCAATGTAATTTGATCTGTGTGCTTTTTGTGGCAGGTGTTCATGTTGGAAAAGCTGCGAATGTTCCACCAATTTTTCATATTGGGGGCCATCTGTGGTGCCAAAGTCATCCTCACTGCTGTGAGCAACCTACTCCCTCTCATTGTTTCTGATATGATATCATGAAGATAATTTCTCGCGATGAGGTTAAAACCAAACCACAGAACTTCCTGCCCGTTCCTATGATTCTGGTAAGATCTATATATATGCGTGTACGAATAACCATACGTATGTACATCGTTACTACGTATGTATGTAAGTTGTTATGCGGATATATCTTCCGCTACTACATGAAGTAAGTTAATAAGCATATGTTTATATGAGTATCATATATACATATGTATGTCCTGTCATGTTTATCTACAAGGAGGATGTTAACTCCTACCTCATGTCCGCATCTTGAGTGTCGTTATTGTAATCAAGTACTCAACCCATAATAATTATATGTCGAAAGTCGTTGATGAAGGTTGTGTTTGGATCTATAAAATAGTTCCGTGATAGAAACTGGATGCACAAAGGTTCGTCACAAATTTTTTCGAGATTCGAGCTTGCAGATAAAATCACAATGCAGATCCCAAAAACATTTCGAATCAGGTGGACTATTCAACTCATATCGAACATCGTTGAACAACTTTTGTCTGAACAAGTTGCACAATCGTATATTTGTATCGAAGTATCGACTGTCTATTCGTATCTACGTACACCAGACTTCTCAAGTGGTTTGTTAGTTTTTTTGCGACCCAAATGACGATCAACATCCAAGCCAGTTCCGCGTGCCATCGCCACACCACGTTACCACTTTGACTCGCATGACCCTAACGGTTTCACCCGTGTACATGCCTATGCCAACTTTTGACTAACGTCCCGTGACAATATTTTTTCATAAAATTATTATAAAATATTAATAAAAAATTTGGTTTAATATTATATATATAAAACTCATCACAAGTATATATAAAGATCATGGGTTATTTCACTCGTTCTAGTTGGAAACCCATAGGTTTAATAGTAGGTTTTTGAGTTGTTTTGTGGGGTTTTATGAAGTTTTAGGTGTTGTGCATATGCAATTTCCCATCTTAGGTTGATGGATGATGAGATTTTGTTGGTTCTTGATCTGAATTTGTTGTTTTTTGTGTCGTTTTCAGGTGTTGGGAGCCGAGGCTCATTTTCTAGAAGATGGGATTCGGAGGGCGTTTGAGGCTAGGGCTTCGAGACCACCTCAATACGGGTATAGTCAGGATGCATTGGTTAGCAGGAGGCAGATCCTGCAGGCTGCATGTGAGACTTTGTCGGATCCGGCAGCAAGGAGGGAGTATAATTTGGGACTCACGGAGGCAGAAGAGGAAAAACCATTCTCTCTGATGTTCCGTTTGATAAGGCAAAAAATCTTGTTCCTTGTTTCCTGAATGTAGTTTGGTAATTTTCGGAGGAAAGAGTGAGATAAGAGGGATTATTCAGAATTGCCAACGAGGCAGCGTGATCCTCACCGCTGCTAGTTTCATGATGATTTACTATAATGAAAAGTCCATAGGTTGAATGCGATACATGGTTAGAAGATGGTTACTACTCAAGAGAGTTGTTGCTTAAAAGGAAAGTTCGGAATATTTTGGAGAATAGATTGTGTTGCGCTAATTGTGTAGTAAACGAAGTTACCATTGATGTTAAGTTTTACCCGCTTTAGATTTAAAAAATGCTTGTACTTTATAGGTGCCATGACCGTTGTGTGTTTTGCAAGAGGCTGGAGAGCGCAAACTGGTTCTCAGCATTGGAGATAGCTTGTTGAAAGAGCGGCTATTGAAGTCATTCAAGCATGATATTGTGTTGGCCATGGGCTTGGCATATGTGGATATGTCGAGGGAGACTTTGTCTCCTCCTGACTATGTTGAAGCCTGTGAAGACTTAGAACGTGCAATGAGGCTTATGCAGGTGAGATTATTATGCTGAGAAAAGTGTCGTTTCTTTCTCGTCATAATCCTAAGAATGGTCAATGAAGTCACAAATATATGCTTAAGAAACATTAACTTCTTGGCTTGTTATTACATTTGTGAGTTACATATGCTTCACAAAGAGTGGTGCTGTTGTGATGAGAATCAAGGTCCTCGTCAAACCACACACAGTTGCATTAAATTTACATGCTGTCTTTTGTATGCTTTTTCCCCCCACCCCATGAGCAATTTTTATTTTTTTTTCATTTTCTTCTCGCTATGCTGTGTGCAGGAAGAAGGTTCAAGTAGTCTTGCACCAGATTTGCAGGTACAGATTGACGCGACACTGGAAGAAATCACCCCTCGTTGTGTTTTAGAACTTTTAGCATTGCCTCTTAGCAACGAGTGTAGGAAGAAGACAGTTGAGGCACTTCAACGTGTGCGCAATATCTTGTGGTCTGTTGGAGGAGGGGGTGCAACAGCTATAGCAGGAGGCTACACTCGCTAAGATTTCGGGAATCAGGTCTTTCTACATATGACAGCTGCTGAGCGGCTTGTTTCTAATTCCTCTTTTTACTGTGTTTTCCTGTATCTGCTGCTTGGCTTACGCTCCTGGTTTCTAATTAAAAAAATTGTACACCGCCTTGCACTTATAGTTGATAGAGTGCGTATCCAACGGGCTCTGTTTGTCTTTCATCGGGATAGGTTTAGGCTTCCCTGCAGAGAGTAGCCAGAGATCCCGTCACGTCCGACGTTGAAGCCGCTGCATGTATGTGAAGAGGATGGGTGCTGTCCAACGCTCCCTAGCTAGTATCAATTCACCTGTGATGATGACTCAAGGAATTTAGCTAGAGTTCAGTCTCAATGACTTTCACTTAACGTTCGATAAAATTCCAAAAAAGGATATCACGTTCAACCTCCTTCATAACAGTTTCAGCATAAGGAGATGATGACAGTGTCTGGCTCAATCTTCAGATCACATTCAAGAGAGTACAACAGATGACTTGACAATCCATGAAACATGTGTAGTGTTCAACTTTTATATTTGAATATATTGTTTATTTACAACACATTGTTCTGTATGATTTAATTTATAACAAATATATTGTTTATTTACAACACATTGTTCTGTATGATTTGATTTGTTATAATTTCAGCAATGTCCCCACACTAAACACGTCAAGCAGTATCCCAGACCCGAACACAGCGTTGTATGGTCATAAATTCACGTTTAATATCTAGTTTTCATTCGTAAGGATTATATGTCACATACACTTTTAGTTTTAATAGCAGTAAGCAGAAAGTAGAAAACAGAAAGCAAAAAACACAAAACAGAAAGCAGAAAGCAAAAGGCAGAAAACATAAAGCAGGAATCGGAAAACAGAAAGTAGAAAACGAAAACAGAAAGTGGAAAAAACAGAAAGTGGAAATAGAAAACAGAGAGCAGGAAAACAAAAAAAGGAAGCAGAAAGCAGAAAAGGGAAACAGATTGCAAAAAACAGAAAATAGAAAGCAAAAAGCGAAAACAGAAAGCAGAAAGCGGAAAATTGAAAGCAGAAAGGAGAAAAAAGAATACGAAAAGCGAAAACAGAAAGTAGAAAGCGGAAAAAAGAAAGCAAAAAACCAGAAAGTAGAAAGCAAAAAGCGAAAATAGAAAACAGAAAGTAGAAAACATAAAGCAAGAAGTGGAAAACAGAAAATAGAAAACAAAAGGCAGAAGGTCATAGCGCGCGTACACTATATGCACCCCTATACTAATACACCTACACATCCACACATATGTATACAAACCCTTAACATACATTACTCCAAACTCTAGTATCATTATACACAGCCTCACTTGTGCAGCACCTCACCATCGCCAAGCCATCACTAACACTCTATACATACTTAACCTGCACACTAACACACACGCACAGGATAACCATAGCACACACAAGGATCACACTTCCTATGTTAACACCAAACGTATCATTTGATCTTCACAGAACAGTAGCAAAGATCACGCAAAGGGAACACCCTCATGTCAAGCCGAGATTGGGGATTAGGTTACCTCCAAAGTGTTTGTTCTCTGGTCGTGATTTATCCACTGTTACTGTTTTCCGTCCCTTGCGCGTCAAAACTTCCTCCCTCGCCGTTGTGCTACTGTTCTTCATCTCTCGACGGGTGATGTTGATAATCGTGAGTGATGATGGTAAACTGGTGGCTGTGATGTTAGTGAGGTTGCTTGATGATGATGGTGGTTGATGAAGGTGGCTGGTTGTTGTTGCGGTGATGAGGCTGTGGAGATGGGAAAATGGAGGTGATGGTGAGACGCAGGGATGACGAGTTTGTGTTGATGAGATGATGAAGGAGGAAGAAGATGTGTGAGGTGCTGATGATCTACTGAAGTGATGATGAACTGATCTCGCGCGGCTGGATTCCTGGTGGGCGGAGATGGTGCCGTGCGCGGGCACGAAGTTGGCGCCGAAATGGTTACAAACCTGAGGAAGAAGGGGGTTGGAAGGATTTGACGGTGGGTTGATTTAAATACGCTTCCTCGTTTTGTTTTTATCAGTATATTTTTATCCGTATTTCGTTCGATTATTTTATCAAAAAAATATACCCGCAATTAGATAAAATTACTTCTAATTTAATGACGTTCTTTTTGCTGAAAATCTCGGATATTTCCGATACCGTATTTTATTAGCCTAAATACGTTATATTATAACGTTATACGTTTATTGTGTTTAACGCGTATGTTTATTAAATACGTATGTTATATCGTTATAACGTTATTTTTAACGATAACTATTTGTTATATTATTTACACATTTGTAACGTTACGTTATAACGTTATGTGCTCGTTATGTTTATTCGTACGCTAACATATAAAGTTTCGTTTAACGTTATATTTATCCGTTCATTTATTAATATACTAACTATATTTAATATCCAATTTTCGGGATGTTACGCATACCCTTTTCGTAATAGATATTCACCAAGCCGATTGTACTACATTCGGCCGGATTGTTTCTATCATTATAAAGAATGTTGTAACTTAACTGAACATAAACTTTGTGGAACAAATTAGTTTGGCACTTTATACCCTTCAGGTATTTTCATGTGAATATTTGCATCTAATGAGCCTATGCCGTAACAAAGTCTATGAGATACATATCCAAGCCTTCTTTGGCTATCATACTAATTAAGAAGCGAAACGTTATTCCATCCATTATAGGAGAATATGTTTGTTCATAATCGAATCCAGGTATTTGTGAGAACCCTTGGACAACGAGTCGTGCCTTATACCTCACAATTTCAATTTTCTCATTGCGTTTGCGTACGAACATCCATTTATAACCAACAAGTTTAATGTGTTCCGGAGTTCGGATTATAGGCCCAAACACATTGCGCTTTTCAAGCGATTTTAGCTCGACCTGGATCGCTTCTTTTCATTTTGGCTAATCACTTCTTTGTCTACATTCATTCATACTTCGAGGTTCGAAATCCTCTTTGGAATTGAGCTCAACATCATGAGCCACATGGTAGACAAATGCATCATTAATTTCGATTTGATCTCGATACCATACTTCATCTTTAGAAGCGTAACATATCGAGATTTCTTTATTCTCAAGGGAGACAATGCATCATTTTGATTAGCCACATTAGGAGATTCTTCAACCTCCTTTAGAGGTTGGAAACTCTCCTTTGGAGTATCACATAGTTTTTCTCTTCTTTTCCTTGGGACTATGTCCTTTACAACAGGTCTTCCGTACTTTTGTCATATTTGGAATTCTTCTATAGCTTTAACTACAGTTCCATCTTTTGGAATCTCAATCTTTACTGGGATATTTACAGCAGGTATATGAGATTTTGTTACCTTCTTTATATCAACAAAAGCATCAGGCATTTGATTCGTAATTCTTTGCATATCAAGGATCTTTTGAATTTCAAGTTCAGTTTTACTTGTGCGAGGATCGAGTTACAACATTGTTGAAGTCCTCCAAGTTAAATCCTCTTGATCCTTGGACAAAGCCTTGGCTTTGTCTTTATTCTTTTCCCCTAATGCCGAGAAGTCTGTTTCTTCAAAGCGACAATCAAAAAATCTAGCCGTGAATAAGTCCCCCGTTAGAGGTTCGAGACACCTGATAATAAATGGAGAGTCATATCTCACATATGTTCCAAGCCTTTGTTGTGGACCCATTTTGGTCCTTTGTGGGGGTGCAATAGGAACATAAACTGCACAACTAAAAACCCTAAGATGGGAAATATTAGGCTCATGACCATATACCAACTGATGTGGTGAATATTGATGTTGTGCAGAAGGCCTTAATTTTATAAGTGATGTTGCATGTAATATACCATGTTCCCAAGCGCTCATTGGCAGCTTTGTTTTAAGCAGCATAGCCTTGCTATCCATTGGACTCTTTTAATGAAAGACTCGGCCAATCCATTTTGTGCGTGCACATGAGGCACAGGGTGTTCAGTATTAATCCCTGTTGCAACGCAATACTCATTGAATGCTCGTGAAGTAAACTTGGCTGTATTATCAACCCGAATTGTTTTAATTGGGTGATGTGGGAACTGTGCTCTTAACTTTACGATTTGAGCAAGCAATCGTGCGAAGGCCATATTCCTTGTGGAAAAAAGACAGACGTGAGACCATTTAGTTGATGCATCTATTAACACCATGAAACACCTAAATAGTCCACATGATGGGTGAATTGGCCCACATATGTCGCCTTGAATCCTTTCTAAAAATAAAGCAGACTCTACATCGACCTTTGCGGTGTATGGCCTTGTGATCATTTTCCCAAGCAAGCAAGCGATACATGATAAATCATGATTGATATGGTCCTTTCGGTCATTCAATGGATGGCCACGAGATGTTGATATTATTCGACGTATCATATTTACTCCTTGGTGACCTAGCCTATCATGCCATAATTATTCTAATAAGTGAACAACTTTTGGTTTATTTTGACATGAGTTTGTAACGCCCCGATATCCATGTCATGTGACATGTGACGTTATGCCGTCACGAACCCGGTTCATGACAAGATTAAATAAACCAAACGGGTTTAGAGGTATAGAGAGTCAAGAAAACTACCGGTGATGCTTCCATTCATGCTGTTTAGCTGTTACGAATTCAGTATACAATCATAGGACGGAAGCCATTAAGTTACACAGTTTGTGGCATGACTAGTACATGTTGTGTATTACATATCCAAAATAATCAATAGTTTCAGTACAAAGTTCTCCAAAATGCATAAGGTAACTAACGTCCTCACTGATCGTCTGGTAACTCACCTACAAACATAATACATAACCCGTGAGTATGAAACTCAGGAACTTAGAGTATATATCTCACATTTGTAGGGTACTCCCCCGACTATGGCGATTCGATGAGTACCTATAAAACATTTATATTTCTATAGAAAATATGTACGCCATATTATGTAAGGGTGGTTGTATGATTTCACGTCTCTTATGTTCATTGTTGTTATTTTTATGGGCCCATGACTCGAGAGATTTATCACACTCTGAATACAAGATTCGTCAATCGTCAGTCGGGGTATAAGAATTCGTCGATTCGATACGTACGTCCCAAGGTTGTACATCGCCTTACACTTTAGTAGATAAAGTGTGCTTTCAACGGGCTCTATTTACCTCTCATTGGGATAGATTTAGGTCTTCCTGCAAAGAGTATCAGTGGCCCCACCACATCCGACGTCGAAGCCGCTGCATGCATGCTAAGAGGATGGGGCCGCCCAATGCTCCCTAGCTAGTTCAGTTCACCCGTCATAATGACCCAAGAAGTTAAGATTTTCACAGTCGCATAGGTTTAATTTAAGAAACAATGAACGATCGTAAAGAATCTAAGAAGGATCATCCAGTTTGACCTTCTAAATATTTTTAGGGAAAACGACCAATGATTTAAAAGAGGGACACAAAGGTCGACCTTCACAATTCAGGGACACTATATATTATTTTGTTCGTTTTTTTCTATCATGAGTTCACATCACATGGAACACACGCACACATATCAACATAATCATAACACTTTATCCTACGCCTCGTCGATATTTGCACGTATAGCCCTTGTACACGCTAAATTCATACTCGTCAAAATCTTAACGCCAACACCATCGCACTCACCTTTCCTTCACTATATTTCCTTAACATGTCATGAATCGACACTCTTATGTACCTAAGGCAGCAGCTACGTGTACCACAGGAGAACAATGGCACACGGAGGAGAGTAGGAAAGCAGGAAGCAGGAAGGAGGAAGCAGGAAGCAGGAAGCAGAAAGCAGGAAGCAGGAAGCAGGAAACCATAGCTCGCATACCCTATATGCCTCCACTCGCATAAAACACACACATACACGTACATAACACTATCATAAATATATAACCTAATGTGCATGTACTTCACACCATGCGCTTCCATCATCACACAAACACATGCCCACAGGACAACATAGAACACCCATGCATCACACTTCATAAATCAACACGAAACACATCATTGATCTTCACCAGGACAGTGGCGGCGATCGCGCAAGGAGACACCATCATAACAAGCCGATGTCAGGGATTAGGTTATCTTGAGTGTTTGTTTTTCCTCGCCTCGTTTCGTCACTTGTTGCCGATCTCTGCTGTTATTTCTGTTTGAAGATGACGGTGATGACGCTTGGGAGTTGATGACGAGATAGTGAGGCGTTTGATGTGTGGTTATCTTCGCGGCTGTGCGGGGCGATGATCGTGATAAGGATGTGTGGTTATCTTCGCGGTTGTTCGATGGCGGCTGAGCTGTGGTGGTTTGGTGGTGTTTGCTGCCTGGTTTGGTTTGCAGAGGATGAAGGCACAGGCCACGATGGTGTTGGTCGATGGCAGTCCAAGGGAAATGAGAATGAAGGAACAGGGAAGTGATCAAGGGAAAATGAGGGAGTGATTGTGATGTTGATGGTGGCTGAGCTACTTTGGGCGGGGTTGAAGGTGGGCGGCATGCGCGGGCACGAAAAGAATACGGCGCCGCTTCCTCTTTTGCAGAAGGGAAATAGAAATGGACGGAGGGAGTTTATTTTATTCGAATTCATTTTCTTATTTTGCTTTTATCAGTCTATTTTTATCCATGTTTCGTCTTAATATTTCTTACTTAATGACGTTTGTTTCGTCAAAAATTTCAAATGTTCCCAGGACCGTATTTTATTAGCCCAAATACGTTTATTATATCGTTATAATGTTACGTTATAACGTTATATGTTTATTGTGTTTAACACGTACGTTTATTAAATACGTATATTATTTCGTTATCACATTATGTTTAACGATAAGTATTTGTTATATTATTTGCACATTTGTAACGTTTCGTTTTAACGTTACGTGCTCGTTATTTTTTTTCGTACGCTAACATATAAAGTTTCGTTTAACGTTATATTTATCTGTTCATTTATTAATATACTAAATATATTTAATATCAAATTTTTGAGGTATTACAACACCCCCAACTTTTAGAAAGTTTCGCACTCGAAACTTCTCTTTTAGTGCGATTTTAGACGTTAAATTTTCATGAAATTTTAGGGACATTACAGAGTTTCAACGACTTTAATTGCCGTGAAGTACAACCTAGAGGAGAAGGCAGGAAGCTTTACAGCTATGTGCTTTTCAGATAAAGTAGTTGATGTAATGAGAAGATATTCTTTCTCATTCTTATTAATAGTTTCCAAATGGTAACCATTCTGTTTTATATCTTTAAAGCTCAACAAATTCCGTTTGGATTTAAGGCAATATAGAACCCGTTCGAGTTTTAGGATGGTGCCATTTTGTAACACAATAGTTGCTGCACCGAATCCTTCAATAATATCAACACTTTCCGTTATAGTACCAACACTCGACTTTGTAAGAGTAAAAAACGAGAAGAAATTAGATTGCTTGAAGATGCTATGCGTTGTAGCACTATCCATTATGCAAGTACTTTCTTTATTCATCTAGAAGAGAATGTAGTACATTAACATAATGTATATTGAAAACAAGGTATTAGAAAAGGAAAACATAACAAACACACCTATGATACATATGAAAATAGTACATATGAAACAAATCAGGTGGTTGGTTATGTCCTTAGTCGAGAAAATCATCAGCCTCCATGTATGGAACATCATTATCATCATTCTCATTCTCAGGGATGATATTGAGATTTGTCTCGAGATTCTTCCCTTTTTCCTTCTGAGAAGCCTGATATAAGTCGGTCAAATGCTTAGCATTACGGTATGAGTTGGCCCAATGACCAACAATACCACACTTGAAGCAAACAGAATCTGGAGCTTTATCAGATCGGCTCCTTTGGCCTTTTGAAATTTCCCCGACTTATATTCTTTCCGTTCTTGTTGCTATCCTGACGAGGTGGAATGGGATTGCTACCTTAGTAACCTCGGTCTCGTCTGAATTGTTTACCACGACCCTTTCCACGATAACCACGACCTCTCCCTTGGTTGCTTTCCTCAACCTCATAATGCCCAATAGTGTTGGCCTCGGATAAGGGGGCAGCGCCAGTCGGACGAGAGTTGTGTTCCTGAATCAGCAACTCATTTTGCTTTTCAGTAATTAGAAGAACATCCATCAAATCAGAGAACTTTTTAAAGTCCCTAATGCGATACTGCTGCTGAGGCATCATATGATTGGGATGGAATGTCGAGAGCATCTTATCAATTATTTGCGCATTATCGATGACATTCCGCATAGCCTCAGTTGAGACTTGAACTTGTGGATCGTGGAGTTGTAGGTTGTGACATCTTTGAAATCTTGGAATCTCAGATTATTCCAAGCATTCTGTGCCCTTGGACCTATAACATACGTCAGGTGATGGAAATGCTCCTTTAGGGATTTCCACAAATCAAAAGGATCTTCTTCCGCAAAAAATTCATCCTGTATACTTTCATGAAGGTGGCGACGAAGAATTATTGTGACTTTGTCCCTTTCTTGCGCGGTTCCCTGCTCTTGGTTTTCAATAGTATGCTTGAGATTTTTCTCCACGAGATGCATTTCTGCATCCAGTTTCCAAGAGAGATAATTGTTCCCATTGACATTGAGAGGTGTGTATTTCAGCGATATATCTGATAATAACAGATTTAATAGATGTAAGTTATCTGTTTGATTATTACAATTAAATATAAGCAAGAATAAATGGCGGCTTAGCCGGCCAAGTTCAAAAGTAATAATGAATATGCATAAAAGAAAAGACGGCTGAGCCGTCCCTGGTTAGTACAATAATAAACATGACAAGTCAGACGACCGTTGGTTAGTAATTAGTAGGTCGGTTGTGCCGTCCCTTGTTAGCACAGTAAATATGGCGTCTCGGACGATCGTTGGTTAGTAATTAGTAGGTTGGTTGTGGCGTCCCTAGTTAGATTAAGCAATATAAATTAATGATATTAATTATACGTAATCATTGAATAACCAAAAATCAAAAATCAAAAAAACCTCCCTGTGGGATCATTGGCTTTTACCCACTTGCGCGGGATCATCTGGCCATAGTTGGAATGCCGGGATCGGAGTTCGAACATGTGATCATGAGGCTAGCACAACCACAAGCGACCCAAAATGACACCCTTTCACTATGCCACTGCGTCAGGTGATGCTCAAACCGAGAAAGTATATTGTATATGCTCTTCCCGGATTTTAAAACAAAAAAAAAACTTTAAATCTAAATCTTATAATATTATGCTAAATTTGAAACTCAATCCATAAAGTTTACGTCTTTATGCTTAAGGAAACATATCATGTCTTATGAAAACAAACAAACGTTATATGGTTATCATCTTGTTTTAGATAAGAACAAAATTCTCGTCTTTCCTATGCACAAAAGCTTGCAAAACCAAACCATATTTCTATGAACGAAGCAGACAGAAGCAACAGCGGGAACCAAAAAAAAAAACTCTTTTACAAAACTTGCTTTGTTGAAAAATTGTTTCAACTACACAAGCTTGAAACCGTGATGAACTAGTAATCATGGATGGTCGTTTATGAGAGAAAACACCACATGAAGCTTCATTCAAATATACAGAACTTGAGCAATATGAGAGTCAGGTGTGTTTGTGTATGAAAACTGCAGGTTGCTGCCCATCAAGAATGGAAAATTCTACCTGGCTCAGTTGGTAGATTAGATACTCGTGTTGTGTTGATAACGTGTTGTGTTGTGTTGATAACGTGTCATAAAAGATATGATTTGGGATGATAAAAAATAAAAAGAAATATAACTTTTTTATTCAAAACTTCATCTAAATATAACAACTATATGATCTTACGAGATTATTTCATAATTAAAAACATCTCAATACAACGAAATAAAAACTTACATAATTATAGATGTCATCTATTTTATTCTTATTCATACTATCATTCCGCTTTATCCCGTCATTGATATTTATCTACATATATTATATTATATTATATTATAACAGTTATAAAATAATGGAAAGTGTATCATCTATGGATTGTCCAAAAATGAAAACCCCAGACCAAAACCCTACAACAGATCACCACCATTCCCAGGGTTTTTACCACAAAAGGCTTTTTCTTTTTGCACTTGCATTTTCACCATTTTACAGTGAAGCAAGATTCCCATCGATGGAGGCAATAACCCATCTGGGTTTCCCCCAATTCCACCCCAAACAACCCTCACATCACCCCACGCGCCGCCGTCTCCCTCCACGCGCCGCCGCCGCGGCCACTAGCCCAAATGGGTC
>JAOVYX010018126.1:0-20752 GCA_035668315.1 Drosera spatulata | reverse complement strand
GGAGAGGAAAGAGGAGACCTATGTTGGTGGTTATGGAAAACGGAGAAATGTATGTTATGTTGAGGCTTGAGTGTTCTAATCTAGAGGAATCCTATTAAAGTCCCTCGGTCCATTTGTACTATTTAAATCAATGGATGCTCGGTCGATTTAATCTATTTAAATCAATGGATGAGCGGGAGAGTTGAGAAATGATTGCTGAGAAGTTTCATTGGTGTTTCTTTTTAAACTTGTTGCAAATTGTTGTCTTGCCTTGCTTATTTGATTGTTTGTGATGACTTGGGATTTGGTCACATTGTAATGATGTAGGTGAGGAGGCGGGCGCTCGGTGAAGGGGTGGCTGCATTGCATAGGCTTGTGTGTCCCAATAATGGCAAAGTACATTGCACTTCATTCTGAGTTTACAGTTAGTGATCTTTGGTTGAAACAGGTTATGTGTTGGAAGAAGAAAGTAGAATGCTGCCGAACGTCTACAACTTTCGGTTATGTTTTTGTTTGAGCATAAATAGAACGGTTTTTATGCAGCTTAAATGTTCTGACAGACTCTGATTTTGTGCTGAACCTCACTTGTTGAAAAGTGCTTGTGTATGATCATGTCTTGTCAGTCGTTATATGACTTGGTTTATCAAGTTGGCCAAATCTGCCTTAGAGAGTCAGTTGCTAGTAGTTGGTTTCAACCCAGAAGACTGAGTTGCCTCTACTAGGGAAAAAACTGCAGTATTGAAGCAAGGAGCTTGCTTTGACGGTGATGTCTTAGACTCTTAGTGATGAACTCGAGCTAGATGCATGCTAACTTATGATTCTGTAGGCTTTCATCGTGTATGTACCTAAATATTGTTGTCGGTTTTTCATTTCGATATGGGTAGAAAAACAACAATAGCTGGGAGTGCTGGATTGTGGATAGATTGCTTCTTTTTTATGGGTTGAATTACTTCCAGCATGGGCTGCTGGTTGGTGCTTAACTCAAGAGGCTTGTTGAGTCGGAGATTGATAATCGGATCTTGCCATTAATCAATCAGTGAATCTCTCGAGGAATTCAATGCGGCAGATGTTTATATTTGCGGGTGTTCATGAGTTTTGTGTGTGCAAGGAGAATACAGTGTACTCAGTAACGTGGAATGTCAACTTGCAACATTTTCATACCAGAATCTGTTAGTCCATTTGCAATCTTGGGTTACCTGTTACTGTAAGCTGGGAAAGAAATAGTAGTTTTATTTTGTGACTTCACTGAACAGTGGTTGTGGAAACTAATCTTTCGCTACTGTTTGGATATTATAGACAGATGCAGCGACCGTGCTGCATGAAGCAAAAGGATACATTCGGTTCTTACAAGAACAAGTAAAAGTCCTATGCTTCTTTTACTTGCAAAGCCAAATTCGGTCAGACTGCCATTCTTGTGTAAGTTGCTCCTTTTAGTCCCTTAAATCACAGACTCTTGCAATAGGTGCTATACAGATCAAATTTACCGAGCCTTGCTAAAGTTCTCTGGATCTTGCGCTCCTTTTGCATCGGTTGCTTTTTGAGTTAGATGAGGATGATTATGGTTTAGTTTGAATGCATTAGTTGCTAGGAAATGATTTTGCCGATAATAGAATTTCGACATCAAGTTAAGTTATACTTAAATCACAAAATTCCCTTCTCCAATCTAAATAACCATGGGCAGAATCTTCGTAAAAAAAAGTTAACTTGTCTTGAAGATGAATTTTGTTGTTTGGAAAATCAGCTCACCCAGTCATTCACCTGGCAATTAAATTGTCCTATTTGATTTTGCCAGGATGAGGGACGAGAGTCACGAGACGAGTACAAAGATTCACCAGGGGAAAATCTGAAGAGCAAGGGCTTGTGTTTGGTGCCGGTAAAGTGCATCACGACTCTTATCCAGAATTGAAGAGGCTATCCATCAATGCATCTAAGGTCTTGTTATGTCATGTTGATCCATTCTCCGTAGCAGCAGCAGCAGTTAACCTGAGTCTTGTCCTGTAAATGGCTGGTGGAACAAGTTCAACCCTGCAGCAGCAGCAGTTAACCTTAGCAAAAAATTGTGCAGTATAAGAAGCTAAACTTTAGGAAATGAGTTGCAGTTTTTGCCTCCCAACTTTTTTTTGATGTGTTGGGACGCATGGGTATGTGTAAGGAGCTTAGCAGTGAAATATCTTAGAATGTGATTCGATGCGTGAAATCTCTCGGACCTCTCTTGTAGATTCGTACAAAGTTCCTCTTCGACCCGAAATGAGCAAGAGCTTTTGACATTGAGTCCAATCTTCTGTCGCTCTAATTTCACCGATGCGATATTTTTCTCATATTATCTTTTCTGAATTCGTGTCTCGTGCTCGTAGTCCATGAGATCATTAAAAGGCGTTAGTTATCAAAAGGCGTTTGTTATCGCTTATTGTTTATGGTGTCACGAGTTGTTGAATTCAAGTCTAGAGAACTAGTCATTTGCTTGCATTGCGTGAGGAGCAATTCTATTCACCACCTCAAGATGACCGCAGTCTGCATTCGCTATG
The DNA here is from genome assembly GCA_035668315.1 of Drosera spatulata. Taxonomy (NCBI): domain Eukaryota; kingdom Viridiplantae; phylum Streptophyta; class Magnoliopsida; order Caryophyllales; family Droseraceae; genus Drosera; species Drosera spatulata. Next base: position 18,248 of record JAOVYX010018126.1, on the reverse strand, counting down.
GTTCTATCCATTGACAAATTAGAGTAATTCCATTAAAGCCAAAATTCATAACTCACATCATCGTTCAACACAGAAAATGAAGACTAGGAAGAATGAAAATACGTGAGGAACAAAGATTCTTGACCTGGTAAAGTTCCTGAAGAATGCATGGGACTCTAGCCATTAACCTTGGACCGATTCCTGATGTATTTTTTCACTATTGTTATTGTTTGAATTTTGAACTCAGTCGAGAGGGGTTATCCGTGGTATGCAATCTGCATCAGAAAATAGTCTCTTTGTTTTTTCGTAATATGAGATAAATCTGCTAACATGTCGTGCTCACCACATGCTCACGTTTACATTTGATTTATGTATCTTATTATTCTCAGTAGTACATACTACTAGCTGCTTTGGTTTGACCAGGACAGCATATTGTGAATGGATCATAAAGGAACTACTGTACCAACACCGTGTATTTTTTTTTCTTTTTTTCGAAGTCTAACACTAACATTACCAACTCAATTTCAAGCCTTGAACGAGATCAATATTCAAGAAACAGACCCATTAATTTTTTCTCAAGAACAAAAAGCAAGAGAAGCGATCCAACATCGAGACTAGACTTTCCCGGTTCAAACAATATATAATTTACAACCTTTGAATTCTTCCTCATTAACATCCTCGGATTATAACTTTGTCAAGGTCAAATATAGGTATCATACCGCCGCTCAATGTATATATATAGGCACCATTGTTGCTGTCTGAAATCAATCAAATCCTCTAAACTTCGAGGAGAGAACTTTGTGCAGAACTTCAGGATCTAAAAAAATGACGCGACATGTAAACTTCGTTTTCCTCATGATAATTTTCGTGGTCTTCTTCATCTTTTGCTCCGTCAAAGTGGAAGGCTTAAGACCTCTCAAGGAAAAGCCTGTCGACGATCACTACTCGATCTTAAAACTCATCTTCAGTCGGGCTCACGGCGGACCAAGCTCTGGGGGGGCAGGTCACTAAACATGGGACGATGCACGAATTATCAAGGTCATAGTTTAATTGCCACCTTTAATTTGAAAATTTTCTTTATTCTTCGAGCGTGTTCAGGAGTTCGCAAGAGTATTGTGTAGTTCTTCGCAATTTTGTAATCCTTGTAAGTATGTTAGGCTATGTGTTTCTGAATCCAGAAATGAGTACTGATTAGTACTTTCTTATCCATACAGATTACATAGTCCATTGTTAATCTATTCGTTCTAACCTTATAGTTGCAGCACAAAACTAACTTCATGTATTGGTTGTTTTCATCTCAATATGCCATACGTGAGCACGTGTTCAAACCTACATGAGTACTATATTGAGAAATCGGATCTTCGCAACCAAAATATATCGAGAATTATAATTTTTAATAAAAGTAGAATATTATAAACCTATATATTTATAAAAACAATCATTCTAATTATGTTTAACACTCATAATTTACATCACATTTATTTGAAAAACACTCTACAAATACACACTTAGCTCTTACGTGTTTTGCACTTATTTTTGCATTTAGAAAACTTTCTAAGTTTTTGTGATAATAAATAAGATTGCTAAATACCCCTTTATATAGTGGTAAGATAACTAAATTTCTCCTTAGGCTAACTAAACTTTTTAGGGATAACTAAATTTATTGTTCTTAAAACTTTCAAAGTTACCTTTCTTAATTCAACAAAGTAAGGATAGTCTTAGGATAATTTGTTGAACTAGAAAATATAGTTAAAGAGATTAGGAGGTGAATGTTCAACACTCCCCCTCAACGACTAATCTCTCCTTCGTCACAGAACGAGTCATCATTCCAATTTACTTTCTGAACTTATCAAACTTAGTTCTACTAAGTACCTTTATAAAGATATCTACAACTTGATCATTGGTATTGATATATTTCATCTCGATCTTTCCTTGAAGTACCTTCTCTCGAATAAAGTGATAGTAAACTTCTACATGCTTCGTTCGAGCATTAAACACCGGATTCTCTATCATTCGGATTGCTGATTGATTATCACAATAGAGTTGAACTGTGTAATCAATAGGTTGATGAAGATCTTCTATCAATTGCATCAACCATGTATACTCCTGTGCTGCCACAGCAGTTGCATGATATTCTGCCTCTATACTTGACAAAGACACTGTTGGTTGTCTCTTACTATACCAAGAGATAACCCCGGATCCAAAATTGAACATATAACCAATAGTTGACCTTCGAAGTGTCGTGATTCTAGCTTAGTCAGCATCACGTAATCGATCGATTGGGAATAGTGGTGTTGCATCAGGCCCGTCAATAATATTCCAGAGATTTTGACCAAGGAAGTAAAATTTCATCGTGATGCTACAAGTGTTGTAGTTGCTGTTATTTAACTTCTCAATATTATTAACCGAGCTGTTAACTTTTGCCATGGTGACTCGAAAATATTTTTACAACGCGGTAAAAATATTTTTTACAATAGCAGTTATATTTTACAATTTCAAATTGGAATAATAAAAATATTTTCTGCTACTAACTTTATTTTTAACAGGTCGATAAATTTATCGAGTCTGATAAAGAATAATATTTCACCTAATACACCCCTTCGACGTGGCTCTGATATCACTTGTTGAGAAATCGTATCGTCGGAATCAAAGTATATCGAGAATTGTAACTTCTAATAAGAGTAGAATATTACAAACCCGTATACTTATAAAAATAATCACACTCTAATTGTATTTAACACTCACAATTTATACTATACTTTTTGTGAAAACACTTTATAAATACATACTTAGATCTTAAATACCTTGCACTTATTCTTCCATTTAAGAAACTCTCTAAACTTTTTTGGTAATAAACAAGATTGCTAAATATCCCTTTATATAGTGGTAAGACAATTAAACTTCTTCTTAGGCTAACTAAACTTATTAGAAATAACTAAATTTCTTGTTTTTGAAGCTAACTTTATTAATTCAACAAAGAAAGGATAATCTTAAGATGATTTGTTGAATTAGGAAATATAATTAGAGAGATTAGGAGATAAATGTTCAAAATACTAATCAATAACAATTATATCTATCTTAATTGAATATATGAAATATAACCACAATAAAATTTCAATCGTATGATTTAGATCGACGAACTCTATAACAGTTATACAAGTTTGATTTTACAATATCTATAACATAATTATGTGAATAAGTATAATATAACCATAATAAATTTCAATTATTCGATTATCCTAAAAAAACAGACTTAATAACAATTACACAAGTTCGATTTTTCATCTATGATATAACTATGGACCAATCTAACCAAGCTAACAAAAATATTTAACCCAAATCTTAACTTCGCAAGAAACAACATTCCTCAAGTTTCCACTGATTCTTGAAGCATCAGCAATCACATCAACAAGGCACCACACAGATTCCTCGTCTTCATCGGCGAAGATGCCGACGCCACTTTCGGCCGGAACCACCGCGGCGACGGCGATACTATTATCTCTTCTCGCCGTCATCCCCGCCGCCGAACTGGCCAACGATCTCACCACCTCACGTCGGCCGCCGCAGAATCGAAGTCTCTGCGACGAGCTCATTCGCCCCGCCGGATACCTCTGCTCCGAACACACGGTAACTCACTCGCGCGATCGCTTTTGTTATTAGCAGTTTGTTGCTTGAATTCCGATGAATTAGTTGATGATTGTGTGTGATTGTGATTGTGGAATGATGTGATTTGGTTAGGGCGAGTGGTTTGGATTTTGAGGCGTTGAAGTTGTGTTGTGAACACTGAACAGGTTCAAACGAAGGATGGTCATCTGCTCGGGATTCAACGAGTGTCGTGTGGTGACGAAGCGTTGAGATTAGGGTTTCGACCTCCGGTTCTGCTCCAGCACGGGCTGTTCACGGTGATTTCTGGCTCTTGAATTGATTATTGTAGTGTATGATCTGATGAGACATTATGTTTAGTGTGTGAATTCGCATTGGAAAAATAGAGACTTCTTGCGCAATTTATTTCTTTGTTTCCATCTGATTTTGATTGTTTGTTGAACAAGTTTGTGTAGAAAGTTAGTGGTTGACTATAAATTAAGAAGTGGGATACTGAATTTGATGTGATGCTGGAATTATACGGAGAACAGTTTGATTTTCATGAAGAGGTTAGATTGTTCACTATTGTAGGGAGTATTTAGGAAAAATGTGTTGTAAGAGACATGATTTTGATATGAGATAGAGTTTTGTGGAACGACGAATGGATCATTCAGGTTCTCAACTGCTGATTCATAGTTTTTGTTGGCAGGAAACTGTAAAGGAGGGGAAATGGCGGGTGGTTGATGCCCTGGTGATGATGGAGTCAAAGGAGAAAATGAGTGGAAAAATGGGAATTTAGTGATGCTGTTTGATAAAACTAACTTTGCTTACTTTTTTGAGACGCAAATCATAAGGTTATAACCAAGAAATCTCAGCTTGGCAAATTTGAAAAAAAATTTCCCATTGCATTTCTTGCCAGGAAATGAAGGAAAGGAATAGAAGCCTATGAATGCGAAGTTGTAGCTTGTTCGCTGAGAGGGAACTAGAGACATTGCGCAAAAGCATCCAGAGAAATGATATATGGGAAAAAGTGTTGTGTTTCTTGCTTTCTTTTTCATTTTTATTTCTCAAGTTGATGAAATCACCGAACTACTTATGATGACATCATGTTGTGAAATAATTTCCTTTGTTCAAATAGGCAGGTGATTCGTGGTTTCTGAATTCAAAAGATCAATCTTTGGGATTTATCCTTGCCGATCAAGGTTTTGATGTATGGGTTGGTAATCTGCGTGGGACACGCTGGAGCCACGGTCACGCTTCTCTATCAGAGAAAGACAAGGTACCTTGTCATGCCTTGTAATATGAATCAATGTGGTATCAACAATTCTTCTTCAAGTAGTAACTAGAATATGCCGGATAGCTGAGACTGAGGATGCTTTCTCAGGTTGGAAAATGAAAAATATCTTTTGATTGCTTGTGACGTGCTATGTCAGCATCCCAACTTCCACATGTGAGGAGGAAAATGAAAATTGGTCTGGAGGTTTTGTATAGCTAGTTAGTCGAGTTTTCTACTCTACATTCATATCATATGACACTTTAGTCTATTGGCTAATGTGCCATGGGACATTCTTATGTCCTAATAAGCATCCCTACATCTGCAACTAGTTCTCCCCATAGGTTATTCTTCTGTGGACTTTCATAGTATTGTGTTAAACAAAAATATTTCTTCCAGGAGTATTGGAATTGGAGTTGGGAGGAATTGGCACTTTATGATCTCGTAGAAATGATGAACTATGTATATTTGACAACAAACTCCAAGATTTCTTACGTTGGGCATTCTCAGGTCACTCTCTTTATTCGATCTTAATTTTATCTTGAGGAATAACATTTTCCTATAATATTGTTGTGTCTCGCTCGCGACACTTTCTTTACTTGCAATATTACTTGTCTGCTCAGGGGACGATAATAGCTCTGGCTGCTTTCACTCAGCCAGACATTGTGAAAATGGTTGATGCTGCTGCCCTTCTTTGCCCTATATCATATTTGGAGCATATTAGTGCTCGACTTGTTCTTCGGATGGTTAGCATCCATCTTGACCAGGTATTTACATTCTAGTCTTTTTTTTTTTTTAAAAAAAATAAAATAATTGAGCAGTTTATGCAAATGCATACTGTTATTTCTGTAGTTGTATTTTAATTCTGGAATCGATTCAACTTTTTGTCATAACAGATGATCCTTGCTATGGGTATCCATCAACTCAACTTTAGAAGGTACTTCTTTCTTTATTCCCATGTGTTGGTGCTAGTGGGTTCTGACGGATTTAAGATTCTTATTGGCACTTACAGCAACGAAATTGGGTCTGTTTTGAATACAGTGATTTCGGAGTTAATATTCTGGATTCCTTGTGTGATGGGCATCTTGATTGCAGTGACATGTTATCCGCTCTAACTGGTAACTTTTTTGCCCTCTTTCATGGCCTTCTCTTCTGTCTTTGCTTTTCACTAACAATGGTGGTGCCACTTCCTGTGACAACAAGAAAGACTAGATTGTTATAATGCTTAAAATTTCAACTTGTCAATGTCTAAAAGTTTAAGGGTGAAGAGGGTATAAGGTCTACTGAAAGTGAGTTTATCCAGCTAGGTGGTCGTGGTCGCCTTATGGTCATGAGAAGCATTCCACTTTGTCAAAGAATTAGGGATTATTTCTCTCTTGTCAAAGTATACGGTCGTCTTATAGCGAGATTTTGTGACAGCAAAGTGGGATTGGGATAAATGTACAAGAACTTGTTGCAGGAACTTATGCTTCTTAAAAAAAACCACTGGTTTATGTTATTCTTATTTGATGTGTTCTCTCTGTTCTTTGATGTGTTCTCTCTGTTCACCTACCTAACAACTATTCGTTGCCTTATCATTCAACAAAATGCAATAAATCGTGTTGCAGGAAACAACTGTTGCTTTAACAGCTCAAGAGTTGATTTTTACCTCAAACAAGAGCCTCATCCATCATCAACGAAAAATATCGATCATCTTTTCCAGTGTAAGTGTCAATCTTCTCGCGTTTTCTGTACTTAGTGGCTTGCTAATCGTTGTGCATTTGATTGCAAAAACTCCTACACACAATGCAGGGTCTTTGATTCAGAATTTTCTCTTTTACTACACCCTGTTCTTGAGCCCTCAGAGGTTCAAGCCTGATGTAACATTGAGCTTAGGATATCATCAGTTAATTCAGTTATTTGTTAATTGCCTACTTAAACTCTTTACTGGTGATTGCACATATGACATTTGTATAAAATAGAGGGTTCGCGTTCTCAAAGACGTAAAGTAAATCTTTATATTTGGTATCATCGATCCCCTCTTTATATAAGCCTAAGACGGCTGGGGGCATTGAAGTGGGTTTATACCAAAAAAAAAAAAAAAAAGAAGGAATGAAAAAGTTTCTCGTACAACTGGGAAATCTTCTTGCAAAGATCCATTTCTGAGGTGTCAATAATAATCATCTTGCTTTGCAGTGATCCATTTCTGAAACTACTCTCCAGTTCTTTTCAAGTTCTTCCTCGATATTCTTATGTAAAAGTTTTCGCTTTGCAGTGATTCGCAAAGGCACTTTCTCCAAGTATGACTACGGGTTGTGGAAAAACATCCAGAAGTATGGTGTAACGAAACCCCCGGTTTTCGATCTCAGCCATATACCAGAGTCATTGCCCATATGGATGGGTTATGGAGGATCCGATGACTTGGCTGATTTGACAGATTTTCGGCGCACGCTCAAGGAATTGCGCTGCAAGCCGGAGTTGCTTTATCTTGAGAACTACGGGCATATAGACTTCGTCTTGGGTACAAACGCAAAGGAAGATGTGTATGATCACATGATACGGTTCTTTAGGTCGATTGGGAAGTCCAGTAGTTATTGAGTGACCAAAAGGGAAATGAAAGTGACTCTTGAAGAGGGCAAACCATTCGCTCTTTCTTCTTCTATGTCATGTTTAGTCAATCTGAGTGTATCTCCATAAATCATTATTTGGATTCCCTTCCTCCTTGATTGGAAACTTCATGATTTTTGTGATCTTCTTCTCCGCCAGATGGTTCCCTTTGGTCTCTAAAAGCATATCGGTTGTTATCGCTGCGCACAAAAACGAAATCATCTAACAAGAATATGGCGAGTTCTGCGCTCAGATGGATGTTGCAGATGTAACTTCTAACACGGCTTTCTAAGGGTCAGATCTTACTAAATCTTCTGTATGTGTTGTATACATATGTTCTGTGGACCTCTTTTGATGATGATTTTCATGTGCATCTTCCGTGGCTTGTTTGTTACCGGCTGTAAATTTGTTTTATTGTCTTCAACTACACCGGGGGACAACTAGGGACCTATAATATTAATGCTGCATGCATCTTGATGAGAAAAGAACGCTGCTTTTATATTTGTGACCACTAGAATTAGATTGACCACTTGTGGTTCATCGTCCATGTATCCCTTTTTGTGTGTTGTACGGCAAATGTTGAATGTCAATGCTCATGTTGCGTCTCTTTTAATGGAATATTTTTCTGATTTGCTATGCATCTTTGTTAGTAGCTAGGGCCATTTTGGCTTTCTTGACGTCCTGAGAATTAAAGCTTTTAGCTCTTACTTCTATGGCATTGTCGTTCCATTATTTGATCATGGACCTGTAAGAATGGATTATTTCTTGCAAGGAGAGTATTATGATACAAATAATATAATAGGTCTAGTATTATCGGTTTGGATTTTTGATACAACCTGTTACAAGAATATGACAGGGAGTAACGGGTTTAGGATGGGCATGAAGATCAGATGAGGCTATCTACAAAGCGAATATGTTCTTCATCTGTTACCCATGTTCCCCTTCTTTGCGAAGGGGTTGGTGGATCTCACTTTCTTATGGTTCACTGGGATGTCGACCCCTGTGTTGTCCCGGTTTTTGTTCTCCATCTACTGGACCGGTACCGGTACTGGTGTAGGTGCCACATGTTATGAATCAGAGTTCGGTGTAACCAATCATCGTTTTTGCTACTTCCCTCGTGGCCTTGGCATTGAATCCTGACCACTTGGGGGCAGTGTCGCGTTCAAGGACAACTCGCACTGATAGAGACCAATGTCCACTTGATTGTATTTGTAGGGCATGTCTTGATGATGGTTGTCAACCAATGTCTATCTTGCAATCTTCATTCTTTTGACAGTTCCTGAGTTGATGATAATAGTCAAATATAGATACTGCAGCCTCGTCGGGCCGGCAGTTGAGTGATGTCGATGGTGTAGCTACCATCACAGAAGTAAATAGTCGGGTCATCATGGAAGTAGAAGATTTGAGAGAAGCCAATTTTACACGACTGGTCAGGAGAAGGGTCGACCAGTCGGCGTGATCTTTCGTCTGTGTTCTGGAAGAAATTTTTTTTGCTTAATGCAATGTAGTAATAGATCCATGTTTCGGTAAATACAAGAAGAAATATCTTGTGGGGTCACCCCTAGGTAAACAGTCACGACTCAGAGGATCAAGATTCGTCAGGTGTGGAGCTGTTTTGTGGTGATGATCTTGTCTGTAATTGCAAGTTCAAAAGATTTATCTGATTTTCGGGTATCTAACAGACCTAAGGAAATCAATCCGAATTTCCTTTTAAAGAAGAAACAATCAAACCAATCTTCACCTTTATTTTGTTCTGCTATTTGTTGATAAAATAGAATATTCTAAATTTTTTTAAAACAGTTTTTATGATGTTCTTATCGAGATAAGATTGTATATATGGTGTCTTTATTAGATCCTATCTATGACGTGATATCCGGGTGGTGGTAGATTTTATTCCTAATTTTCGCTCCATATGGAGGTCACTTCTGATTATTGACCCATCAGCTAGGACGCAATCCCAGTAACGTTACTGCTCGTGGCGGTCGGCTTCACAATCCGCTTCTTGTCTTCGGCTGCAGCCACCGTCTCCACGCGCCTGCTCTTAACCTCGTCGACGAATGCCTCTAGATTCCTCACCGACGACCCACCATCAGCCACTGCTGCCTCTGCCTTCTTCTTCCACGCCATTGCGTTTTTCTTCATCTCCTCCGCCTTGGCTCCCACCGTCGCTTCCCTCAGGCAACTGACTACCTCCTCCCTGGGTATGATCCTCTCCTCTTGCTCCCCTCTGCACATCCTCACCCCTGTCTTGAACACATCCACCAGGAACTTTGCGTCCGTCACTTGATCACCCCACTGCGGGACTGCCACCACGGGCACTCCCAGTGTCAGTGACTCCATTGTTGAGTTCCACCCGCAGTGGGTGACGAAACACGCCACCGCAGGGTGCTTCAGCACCTGCTCCTGGGGGCTATATACCACCACCTTGCCTTTATCCTCTACCTTCTCCAGGAACCCCTCTGGTAGCGTGTGCGGTATTTGGCCGCCGCCGAAGTACAGCCCAGGAGGCCTCAACACCCACAGGAATGACACGCCCGCATCGAGGATCCCGTGTGCGATCTCGTTTATCTGTTCTTGTTGGAGGAATACCACGGTCCCGAATGAGATGTAAACGACGGAGGCTGCCGGCTTGGTGTCGAGCCAGGGGAGACAGTTCCCGTCAGCCTTCAGCATGTCCACGCTAAGGCTGACGGATCTCGGGTTCTTGAAGAGCGGGCCTATGGACTTCACCGGACACAGCGTCGAAGTGAACTTGATGATCTCGCTCTCGAGCTCCTCGAAGGTGTCCATGAGGATGCAGAATGGCTTTGAGATGTATTTATACTGTCCCATGATCGCCCTCCTGAGGTAGGGGTACGGTGTCGATGGATGCATGAAGGATGGTATCTCATCCCACCGGAGTACAGGCAATGTCGGGATATGGATGTCCCTGAAGGGATTTTCCTCGTCAGGGAAGTCGACGAGGTGATGGTAGTAATAGTAGTAGGATAAGAAGCAGGCGCAGGATTGAACCCACAGCATGGCGCTGGGCAAGCCCTGCTGATCAGCTACATCAGACACCCAAGGTATGAAAGGGTTATTGATGAGACACGAGACTGGCATGCCTTCAGCAGCCAGGCGGCTCAGCATCGCGGGTAGGTACTTGCGTCCGGTTCTATCCAGCTGGAGAAGGTACTCGTCAAGGTCATTACGACGAGGATCATCTTCTTTTTCATACTCATCGTCCATGAACTCGAATCGGAGGAAACCATCTCCAACAGGGGTTAGCTTGTCAGTGATGGTATCACTTGACTTCCTCATCGCGGAACCGTAGTTTTCAGTGGTGGCAAAGGTGACAAGGAGGCCCTCGGCGGCGAGGCGCTTGCCTAGCCTCAGGAGTGGGTTTATGTGGCCTTGGCTGGGGAAGGAGACTAGGAAGACATGAGCAAGCTGCTGAGTTTCTGTTCCCATCGTTAGTGTATTCTTTTTGCTTCCGAGGGTTGAGGAGCAAGAGAATGTTTTGGTAGATGGAATGTGACGATGAGGAGTTGAGCTACGGTAGGGGCTTATTTTATAGCCTGAGGCGGGTGTCAAAACTTGTCGTATCTGTTCTGATACCAAATATTGTGTACTCGGTAGTTTCTAACAGAGAGCTTGTAATGAGAGTAGTAGGATATTAATTTCTGACAAGTCACATTCACTTTCATCTTCGTGGTAACATTGGTAAGTTCTATTTTGAGATGGGGAACTATTGCTATTTGTTGTTGAATAGTAGTAGTCGTTGGGTAACTTACCCACATTCACACTCACCAAATGTTCTTTTTTCCACTTTTCAAAACCTTAGTACTAAGTTTTATCCCAAAAAAAAAAAAAAAAACCTTAGTTCTAAGTTTTTTCGGGGAAGAAATTTATATAAAGAATAAAGTCGACATTCTAGAAGCACTATAGAGATCACAATCTATCATCGTGTGAAGTTTACCGGTTATGGTCATCTGCAGTTTGCTATCTACTTTATGCAACATGCTTCAATTCTTGGAGATCACGGATAAGAATATCGTCTTGTATAACGAGACGGAGACGTGACCACTATCAATGCTATATATCGTCATATAGTTTGAGTATGAATTGTGACATCCGCAACATTTAAAACTAAATATATATTAAAATATTGATCCGTGCATTGTACGGGATGAATAAACATAATAAAATTAAAATAATATTCATGTGAAAAAAACTTACCTATAAAAGTATATAGATTATTGTATATTGAACTTGATAATTTGTTTGTTCATTTTTTTCATTCTGATAAATTGATTTAAATATTACGATTATTAGGTTGAATTAAAAGATAAAGATAGAAAAATCTAATGCATACTCGATTTATAAAATAAAATAGAAAACTCGTCCGTGTGTATAATGTATGAGAACAAAAAAAATAATTATCTTGTTGTGAAATAATGCATATACTATCTTGGTAGGTTATTTTTAGTCACTTAATAACGATTTCCTATAAGAGCATAAAATTTTTAAGGATTTTTTATATTTCTTGTGAAATATTTCGTTTATAATATGATTATATTTTTTATTTGATCCATATTTTATGTTAGATTTGAGATATTGAAATTTATATCTAATTGGGGTGATGATGGGATGAGAATATATGATGGGTGATTAGAGGAGAAATCGAGATGCTATTTTCATTTTAATTGGTTAAGTTATATGTTAGATTAAATTTTATTTAATTGATTTTATTATTTTTAGCTGATATCTTTTTTAATGACAGTAATGTCCTGTTATATTGTCATATCGCCATGCGTTTGTCATAAGACTGAATAATACGATATATATTAGATTTGATTAGATTGTCTTGATCAAATATTTAAATAGTTATGTGATTATGAGATAAAAGTATTAAATAACATAAATAAGATGTGAAACTAATAGAATTTGATTTATTAAAAAAACAATAAAAACGAAAAAGAAGAATAAAAGGATACGATCAAATTAGTTATCAAATCCCCCTCTATCTTCTTTCATCGCCTCCTTTCTTCCTCAAATATCTCTTCATTTTTATCTTCACAAGACAAGATGAACAGAGGTTTCTAGTCCTTGGATTTCATCTCGAATCCCTACTATTATCATTCTTATCATTGATATGTCATCCTATCTTTTGATCAACTAGTTCTCTCTTATGTTTATTGATCAAGCCGGATTTGAGGATAATAAGATCCTAATTTTTATAATCGGTCTTGCATATGCAGGTTGGCAATGATGTATGAATAAAAAAATGGAATATTTCCTTTAATATGCAAATGAAGATACCGCATACCTCATAATAGACTGATTATAGTCATGCACTATACATTGACATGAGGTACCACAGATCCCACCAATGTGAGCCTCCAGCAATTCACACTATTCCAATATAAGCAACCATATATATATATATGTATACGTTCAGTTTAAGTAGAAAATATAACATTGGTTTTTTTTGGACATTGATAATATATATAATGTTTTATTTGGATTTTTTAATATCAAAGTTTGGTATCAAGTTTGATTAGTCATGTATTTATTATATAGTCAACCCATAATAACTAATTAATACCCATGACTCTTCATAACCCAATAATATTCACTCACCATAAGAAATAATTCAAACTACCAACATTCTATGATGTATCTTCAACAAAATAAATCATATAATAATTAAACAAATACGTGAAATTTACAAAAACTCTAGCATAACAACTTAAAATAATAGTTGTTCGAAAATGAAATAGATTGAGAAAATGATATAGGTATAGAAGTTAAGGAAAACTACCTAATCAATACAAATTATAATTGCAGATGATAATATGCAATCTCGATTACATTACAATGTTGTGTTGTCTACAAGTGATTCCCAATGAGCATTTATTACATATCGAACAATGAGGTAAATAATTATATGCAGAAAATCCCACTCTATCGTGTCGGCATTGTCTTGTGATGGATCTGTAAAACACATAATCGTGAGCTAAAAGCTCAGCAACCAAAATCTATGTATCCGACTACGACAATCGGTGAGTACCTGTAAAACATTTTCTAATAGGCGTAGGAAAATATGGGCGTCGTATCAAACCCTTCACATATTAAAAGCATAGACGTCATTGTTCTCTTTTATATTCTTTTTACTTTCTTAACCATCGCAAGTCCGTGTCCCGACATGGATAATAGAATACAATGAGGACAAAAGATGAAGAGAGATGTTGAGACATAGACACTGACCTGGGCCAAATTCTCAATCACATATCATCTTTCAAAATCATTTGAAAACTCGTTGTATTTTGTGAAAATGTTTCTTTTTTTCATAAATACTACGCATGATTTGGGTTCGCGATCCAAAATCACTACGTCTCTTGTGTGTATTTCGCTTTGCTAAATCCTTACTTACACGTCGAAGGTCCCCATGTAGAGAACAACTTTACACCCAATCGGTCGATGTTTTGGCCCGCGACTTCTTATCGCTGCGCATACGAAGAGAACCACACTTGTTCTCTTACTAGCTAGATTTAACGTCTGACCCAGTTGTGTCTACTTTGAACGCTTTTAGAGCCAAAGAACTCGATCCCGAAGGACTTACTATACGACCTCATCGACGTATGCTTAACCCCGACGACACACTGTCGGCTAGGGTTTCAGTTTGTAATTATTGTGTATTTAGTTAAAGATTATATATATATATATATTTTTTTTTTGTTATAAGAACAAAGTTGGATTTTTCGATTTTAGATGATTAATTCATAATTAAAAAAAATAAGATGTGACCAAATAAAAAATAAGATGAAAAAAATAACCAAATGACTTTTATCAAATTTTAAAGATTCTGATGCAAGTGTTCTAAATGAGAGTCGTTGGATAGTCATATCTGTATGTCACATTTACTTTCATCTTTATGGTAACATTGGTAAGTTCTATTTTTGAGATGTTGAAGTATTGTTATTTGTTGTTTCATTTATAGTGCTGTACACATCATGTTCACTTGTTGGGTATTGATTCAATTCAATTTTTTACGTGTCAAAACCTTGGAACTAAGTTTTTTGGGGGAAATTCTATACATGGGATATTCTAGAAGCATATCCTCTCTCTTCAGATATCAGTATCACGTGTAAAGTTTACAGTTCGTTTGACATTTATTTTCTGACATTTTTTTATTTGAATTATTTATTTTTTACCGGATCTATTTGAATTGGAAATAACTATCTCAAATCAACGAACACAAAAAAAAAATGTGAAAGTGAGTCTACGAACTACTTCATTTGCATTTCTTTTACTATCTCCATCCTAAAATTATTTTATCGTTTTCTCAAAACGATTTGTCCCAAATTAATTATAATTTTTTTATATTTGGAAAGTATTGTGTGGTTAAGAATTAAAGAAGATGAAGAGAGAAATATTATGTGATTGAGAATTAAAATTAAAAAAAAAAAATTTATATATATATATATATATCTATAATAATTATTATAATTATTTTGGGACGAATGGAATATCAGTTATGATCATCTGTAGTTTGCTATCTACAGTATCCAAGATGCTTCAATTTTTTGAGATCACGGATTAGGAGGATATCGTCTTGCGTGTTGGACAGAGACTTAAACCGTTCCCAGTAGTCTCATTACTTTACTCCCTATGCCCAAACATAGGGATTTTCTCACCCAGTAGATTTTTTATTGTTATTGTTATTTTCATATTATTCTCTATCCTTCATTTCATTTCTTATTTTTAGAAAACCAAACTAACATTTTTATATTATTTTAACTATTATTTAATATTTTTAATAATTATTAAAAAATAATTAATATTTAACTTGAATCTTAACACTTAAAAATTTATAATATTCGCAAAAAAATAAAAATAAAAAGTCATAATTTATTTTAAAAATAAATATAAAATTCATTTAAATGATTGTCCTTCACTAAACGTATATAAAAATTAATATTATAATTTAAAAGATAAAAATAAATATCAAAAATTATTATATAAAAATATAAAATATTAATTCAGGGAATCAATATAGGAAATCTGTTGAATGACTGGGTTGAAAATTGGATCCCTATGCAGAAAAAATAATACTATACGCAATATAATAGGAATAGAGATAAAATAAACTGCTATGAATGATCTAAGCTATCATAATTTCATATCGCACATTTTATGGACACTTATATTTTTATTTTTATTTTGAGAAAATGGACACTTATATTTATTAAAACGAAAACAGACGATAAATTTTCAAGCGACGTCAATGAGTTAACACTAGTTTCGAATCCCACTAATCTTAAAATTCAGGTTGGTCACGTCCGTTGATTTCGGTCAAAGCTTTATCCGATACTGGTGGGAACGCCTTGCCAGTGTCCGAAGGATTAGTCGAGATATATACGAACTTATCCGGACACTCTCGTCACCAAAAAAAAAAAAAAAACAAAACAAGTGATTCATTCGTCTCTCAAACTTTTTAACACTTTCAAGAATAACATTATCTAGCATATTTTAAATGAACTTTATTTCTACATTTGTCCTTCCGTCATCTCCATCGTAACAAGTACATAACTTATTTTATGCCAGATGAATCATGACAAATTTATATAATTAGCTTGATCGTTTTTTTAAACTGATCATTTTATTTCAATCAATCTCATTGATCAAAATAACTTTTGTAAAATTATAGGACTATGACAGTAATACTCCCGTCGTCTCTATTAAGTAAAATAAATTGATAATATATTATTATTAAAAAATTAAGTTGAATATGATAGAAATGACCATAATGTCATTTGAATATACGAGTGAAAAATGAACGAGAAAAACGATAATAAGATATGATGATATGATATAAAATAAATAATAAAGGTATTTGAATAAATTTAATTTAAAATTTTCTTTTAAATAAGATTTTTGTTGGATGAACAATTAAAAGAAATTATTTTATTAGTTTTTTATAAGAAAAGGAGTAATAAATTACAATTCCGTTTAAAAAACTAGATGAAGACAAAAAAGTAAAGAAAACATGAAACGATACGGGTGTATTTTGTTGCTTGGTTAATGGCGAGCTAAACCAGAGAAAACTGCTTCAAGGTTACACCAGAATCACCACCCTCAAACGTCGCCGCCGTCGCCGCCGCCGCCGCCGCCGTCGCCGACCACGAACGCATTCACCGTATTCTGTGTCGATTATCAGAATCAATTCTTCGAGATTTCAGAGTCTATTGTTTCAATTCTAGCAGTTTCTCGCCTCGCCTCGCTGCTTGCTGATCCTCTTTGAACTTAACAGGTTCGATTTCTGCGCTCCCTTCATCTTCCATTTATTTCAGTTCTCCTCCATTTCGCCCTTATTTTCATGAAATTTATTGATATCTGGGTGTTGGTTTCTGCCAATTTCACTTGGGTGAGTCCAATTTTTCATGACCTAAAAAAATGAGTAAAAATTAGTTGGATTGAATTGGACCAGTGTGCTCTGTCAAAATGGTGATTTGATTTGATGGGCTCTGTCAAAATCGCAAATTTTGAGATGGGCGAGTTTTCTTTTGGGGAAATATAGTCAGAATTTTTCATGGGGCGTGTTTTCTTCGTTCTGTGGTTGTTGGAAAAATTAGAAGTCACGCTTGCTGTAGTGTGTTAACTCGTCCATATGGGTCTTGTACTATATGTTTGGCTTTATTACTGTATTAGGGTTGTCATAGCAACATTGTGTCCGATGGGACTATGCTGAGTTTGCCAATTGTATAAGGTTGGTGAGTGCATTATTCGTTTTTAATTTGAATGTAGCATTGATTTGATGATAAATGTTTACTTCGAGAGTGTCGAGTCCCAAACCACATGGCCACCGGAAGAGTTGTTTACTTGCTCACCAGTGAGAAGTCTTTTGGTTCCAGACGGATTATGCAGGACAAACTATCATTAAGGTTTCATCTTAAATCCGAGAAAGTCGAAATTTATCTTGGCATGCGCATTGTCAAAATGTTATGAACCTAGTTGCACCCAGGTAGTAAAATATTTCTTTTTTTGGTATTGAGGGGGTGATAAAATATGTCTAGGATTTTAATATTTGGGTGTTTAGTAGGCTTGGTTTCTTTTTTTCAGTTTTATTGAGTCATTTTTCTAGTACGTAGAAAGGGTTTCATTTCATTCAATTTTTTTGTTAGCAGTTCCGACATGTATGACGGTAGGTGATTCTCGTGATGGAGTTGTCAGGCTCCATTCTCGTTGCATATCCTTCTACGGTCTCAGTTTACATGGATTGACTCCTAAGAACTTTCATCAGGAACTGAGGATACTAGGATACTAAGCTTGAGGTTGAATTCTATTTAAAAATAAAAAGGCTCGTCGAATGCCACTCTTGACTCCTAGAAGTGCGAGACATAATGGGAACAGATGTGTACATGTTTAGCTCGAATTCAAATTCTTCAGTGTAAATCATGATTGTTTGATGTATTGGTTTATGGTCTCTATGCTTCTCTTAAGCTGATGTCCTTGTTGTTGGCGAGTTCTTGATATATGTGATTCTATGGGTTTTCAGCTGCTCGATGGATTTGGCATATGTTCATAGAACGTGGGAGAAGTGGGCTTCGAACAATGTTGGTACATCCGGTGAGCTTGGTGAACGGCATTTGTGTTTCGATTCGCACTTTGTCCTACTTGGCTGAAGATGATGATGAGTAATTCTTTCTCCATTTTCTGCTTGAAGGTCAGCCACTAAAAGCCGCTTTACTTATTAACTATGATCCCACTGGACCTTCGCGGCTCTTATCCACCATGTAAGATATCTTTTTTCTCCATGATTTTCTGCTTAACTAGTGTCCAAGTA
>JAOVYX010018125.1:0-20754 GCA_035668315.1 Drosera spatulata | reverse complement strand
TTCTTCTCTTGAAAATGTGTACATAACACCTTACAAATGAGCTCTATTTATAGGACTCAAGGTAATTAATTAACACAAAATTTTCTCACTTAACCAAGATGATTAGGTGTAATTAATAACTAATTAGGTAAATCCATTTAATAATCTTAAAAATAGGTGAGATCTAAAAAAATATCTAGATTTAAATATAAATATATCATCTTCAAAAAATAATTTTAATTATTTAATTATAATATTTTTTTATATTTTATATTTTACAAAATTATATGAATATATTTTTTTTCTTTTGTCATTTCCTGAGACCATTAACAACTTACAGCAGAGATTCAACTACGTGGGGAAATTGAGACTCTAGGGGCCGAATGCCATAATTCATGGGGACAAGTGTGTCCCACCAATGCAGGTCGTTTTAGGGCTAGTTGCAAGTCCACTTCGTTCACGTCAATGATTTTCTTGCTAGGCCTCGCGCGTAATGCTCTCGAGATTTTGACTGGTAAAAGCTCCGGTGAAGAAGAAAAAAATACTACAGTATTATATTATTTCTTTCATTTTAAAGAGCTTATAATTTTTTAATCTATAACAATATAAACTATCATTGATGTTACGATATGATTAAATGTTTTTTTAAAAATATCATAAAATATTAATAATAATAAACATTATATATTATATCAGTGGGTCAATTGAAAATTTAAGCCTGTCATTTTAGATGAATTATTCAAATTATGTATTAAATAATATAAAAAAAATATTATAATAATTATGTGATGAAGATAATAATAACTAATAAAATATAATAAGTCTAAAACATTATTGTTACAGTATCGTGTAATCATTGGAGCACGAGGACACTAACGCAAAACGTTCCAATTTAGGCTTCCCAATCATGCTGTTTTGTACCCTAGGGACAGCTCCGTATCGTTATGAAACAAAATCATTTGATATTAGTTTTTATTTTTTAAATAGATAAAATAAATATTATAAATTATAAATTATAATTTTTTTTAATTTTTATTTTTTGTTTCATCTTATTACAGTATTAAAGATTTTTTTTGTAAAAAAATATTTTATTTCATGGAGTGTTTTTAGTTTTCGTTATCAATTTATTATTTTTATTATTAATTTTAATTTTCATAATTTTGGACAATGATATCAAACAATCACTTAGTTACTTCAATTTTGATCTTATTTCACCTAAATCACAACAATTTTCTCTAGTTTAGGCAAAACACTAATCTAACAGTAGCAGCTGCAGCCACATCGCAACGATTGGGACAAATTGACCCTGACACACAAACATATATACGTAGGTTTACATGCTTCGGATGATTAATTGGAGCTTTTGTCGCGAGCCAACGCAAACAAAGGTTTGACTTGTCGATCTCTCTTTGCTTTTGCAACTTGCTATTCGTCCCAATCCAAGTTTCATGGCTAGAGCTCACTTTGTAAACGCTTTTAAATCTGCAGATAAAAACAGGTGCAATAAAACCCACTTGCATTGTCCCAAAAGTGATAATCTTTGATAGATCTCTTTGCAATTGGCTTATGAATATGAACCCTGAAGCGCAACATACACGTTATGCGAACTAAGTTGCTCAATGCAAGTAAAAGGAAACATCAAGCATGTGAAAACGTTACTATCATGGTATCATAGGATATCATGAGCTATCTTATACATATCCTAGATATAATGTTGTGATAGTAACCACAAACACAGCTTTAGCTTGTACTTCAGTTCATATTAATCCCAATGTTTTTCTATTTGATTGGTTTAAAAAAATTATAATCTTTTTATTTTTGATAATCTTTTAACATAAAAAAATATCAAATCAATTTCATTTATTACACTATACCTACTATCCCCTCTCACTAAGTCTACAGTAAATCCCACTATCCCTTCTTCATCAAAATTCACACAAATTCAACATTCGTATAAATTTTTATGTCAGATCAAAATATTTCAGTAAATATGGGACGGAGGGAGTATGGTTTAGGATGGTGTTGACTTTTGTGGCAGCGATCCAATAGCTATATTCAAAGGAAATGAAAATATTGGAGTCTCTTAAACTCTACCCACAACTCAAGTCTCATAATTTTTGTTCAGATATATTGGTGAATTTTCGACTATTAATTTGAACTTTTGTCACAATTGATTTTTCATGCCAACCAAGAACGAAGATTGGTATCACTGTTTCTCAGATCTGTGTCAGTGCAAGTGTAACAGTGATGTATATTTAGCATTTGAGTTCGTTGTTCTTTAATACCATTTTCGATCGACTACTACGCGACCTTGTTAAGCTTCATTTGTTACTTTTATGCCATGGTTCGCCCCACAATCTGAAAGAATTGTGTGTCGACGGTCCAGGCGAGTGCAACTTCATATAGACAACATATATTCAGATGATGCTATGATCGTAGACTGCATTTACAAACGTATCAATATGCTAAACCACAAATGTACAATCATTAAACATATCAACTTCCGGTACCATGTGTTTGTCTAAGAAATGTTTCGCTTTTATCAATTATGCTGACTCGATTACAAATGTTACAAGTGTTCGTCTATCATAGTCATGCGACTCGTAAAACATATGGATAACGATCATTTATTAGATTATCAGTGGCGAGAAATCGTTAATCGTGGATCAACCTAAATATCATACCACTTATTGAAGCTGACATTGATATATTATTGATAATCAAGTTAGAATTTAAGCACATGGCATGAGGCGCTGAAACTAGGATGCAACGAGAGGACCAAATTAGGTCCATCTTGTTAAAGCTAAAAGAAATCAACCAAACAATTTGTTTCGATCAGTATTTGGATTAACACAATTTCTACGGTTCACCTTTACAATTCATAACTTCGCCAAACCATCCAACACATAATTGTACAATGATAAAGTCAAAAAATCGTATTAACATTCAACCATTACCTTAACGAATGTTGTTCAGGCATATTCCTACCTAAGAAACTCAGAACAGAATTTTGGTAATAAAGGAAAACACGTGCAAGTCACGTGCCCGACATCTTCTCAGCATCATCCATTTCTGCCAACTCCGTCGATTTATTCCGACGACGGAGAAGAAAAATCGAAACCCTCGCCGCCGCCGTCGATGGCTTCCTCGCTTCTGTGCCGACGATCGTCGCCGGCGCTCAACGCCGCTGCTTCTCGTCTCCGCCTTCAAGGTTCCAATTCTCCTCCTACTTGTTAAAATCAATTTCATTTTCATGTAACCACCGATTGATTAATGTGTGTGGATACGGTGCATTACCAGCTGATTGAGATCATTGAATTGGAAAATAGATGTGATTAGTTGATTGCTTGCGGTGTTGTGGTCGTGCTTGATGAGATTTTGGAGTCAGGTTTTGATTGGGATGTTAGTGGTGAATTGGTAATGTTAATGGATTTGGCGGGTGAATGTGAATAAACAAGATAGAGTTCCGTTGTAGAGTTGGCGACGGGAATTGATAAGGTGTAAAAGCGTCGCCAAGTGCTTCAGGTGACGAGGATCGAGCAAACTGCCTAGCATTGCCTACGGTGTAAGCGAGAAATTCAGAGCGCATAGTGTTGCGTGGAGTGGTTCGGGTGCGTTTGACAACCCTATGTTGGATAAGTGAAATGGATGCTTGAAAGACATTTTTTAATCCGCCCTGTTATGTTGTGCAATGTCATCAGGAAGTGTGGAGATAGTTATACCATATAATTTTGCTTTGCCTGGGAGAGAAAAATTGAGGAAGATTGAGAGATAATCTTCCACTTTCTTTCTGAGGTTGTCAATACGATATGAAAGACGTCAGTGAGCTAAGGAAAATTGGAAGTGGACATAATCCAGGTCTTCTGTTGGTTTTGGTTGCTATTATACGATATACTACTAATTAATTGGGTATTCTTACAACATTGTATCTCTAGCCCATACTACGTGATGTTTTGTTGCTAAGGAGATTTATGCAGTATGCAAGATTGATGAGCAGTTTCAGCTTGATAAGAAAGCTCTTTTCTTTTCTTTTGTTTTTCTCTTTTGCTAACTTATGGAATGCAACTGGGTATTTATTTACTTTTACTGTGCAAGGAAAAAAAAGCTGCGCGTTCATGCTATTGTCTTGTACTGAAATCTATAGTTCACTTTGGATTAGTAGAGTACAAACAATGCCTTGTGTCTACAAGAACTAGTTTAGTGCATTATTGAGTTTGTTAGAGAAATGATACTTAGATGTGTAGTGCTTCATAGTTTCCTGTTCTTCTCATCCCTTTTGGTTATAATTAATTTTTTTTGTATAATTTGACCTTGGTGCTTTTAGTTTCCTCATATCACCTGTGTTTCCTCAGATGTGATAAAGATGTTTCATTCACCCTTGGAGCTGAAGGCCGGTCAGCGATATGGTGGCTGCACATTCTCGCTTCACTTTAGCAGCTCCAGTGGTGCTGGCAAGTTTGATTTTACTGATATGACGTAAGAATAAAACTGCATGTCTACATTGCTATTGGGCTTAATTGAATTTGTGCGTTGCGACAAGAAAAAAAATATGTGAAGGATAAAACTGCATGCACTATGCCTTCGAGTTTCTGATCTAATTTTATTATTTAGGCTGGTTTATTCAAGACTCAAAACCATTTGCATATGGTGCTAGCATACTTTTATTTCTCTCTTAAATTTTCTGAAGTAATATCCTGGTGCATATGACATAATCATGATTTACATTAGAGACTCTCTGTGTCTTTTGGGCCTTTCACAATTTTGACGATGCAATCATTCTTTAAGTGCAGTCGCCCTCATACGTGGTATCCAATTGCTCGAAAGAAGAAACGCAATGTTTTCCTGCATGTGGGTCCCACAAATAGCGGGAAAACATACCATGCACTAAAGAGGTTGGAGTCCAGCTCAACAGGTTGATGAAGCCAACATTTTGTGTTGCTGTACTCAGAAAATTAACCTTTCCCATCGATGGCAATATTTTGTTATATATCTTTCCTTGCAGGGATTTATTGTGGACCCTTGAGGCTTTTAGCGTGGGAGGTAGCAAAGCGCATGAATGGAGCCAATGTGCCCTGCGATCTGCTTACTGGGCAAGAAAGGGAGGAAATTGAAGGTGCAAAGCACAAAGCTGTGACTGTTGAGATGGCAGACGTGGCTTCTGAGTACCAATGTGCAGTTATTGATGAAATTCAGGTATGTCAAGGATCCTTTGTAGCAAATTTATATTGGTTTCCTTGATTTTTATCCGATGAATTGGACTGTAGAGAATATAGGGATGCAGCAAATTTATTTCATATTATTCCTTTTATTGGCACTCAAGAAATGAGTACTGTACCATACCCAAAAAGAAAAAAGAAATGAGTACTGTATAATGTCACGGGTTTAAATGAAGAATATGAGTCAGTATTCACAAGTAATAGGGTTCGGAGAAGGTTGACTTCATGAATTATTATGACGCATGTGATCTTCAATACTAATGTGGTAATTGTTTCCGTTTGTTTTTTTCCAAATTAGTTGACTACCGTTAATGGGATCAATTTTATTTTTTTATTTTTTTATGGTGTCTGCTTTGCTACGACTTGAACTGCTTGTGATTTTTCAGATGCTGGGATGCAGAACGAGAGGGTTTTCGTTTACTCGTGCTCTATTAGGACTAGCTTCTGATGAACTCCACCTTTGCGGTGATCCAGCAGCTGTTCCACTTATCCAAGAAATTCTTAAAGTCACTGGGGACAACATAGAGGTACAGTTCTTGGTGTAGATTCTTCTATGCTTTCGTGGTACTTCTTGCCTTGTAGTGAGATAGAATGTTACCCTCCTGATTCTTCTTGTTTACAATGCCAATTCCGTGTGTAGTTGGACTTCTGTTGTAAATAATATTACCGAGTGATTGCAATTTGTATGTGACGGTGGTGCATCAATGAAGCTAACATTCTTTTGTCTGTTGTAATGATCCTTACAACGTAAATTGAATGGTTTCTCTGCCTTCTAATTTTGCAGATTCAGTATTATGATAGACTGTTGCCTTTGGTGCCATTGAAGGTTCCTCTTGGATCCGTCTCAAATATCAAAAAGGGTGACTGTATAGTTACCTTCTCTCGCCGAGAGATATATAAATTCAAGGTACATGTGCATGTAATGTTTTACGTAAAATGATTCTGGAAGCTTTATATGTGATTGCTTGTAGACTTTCCAGTGGCATTACCAATTTTGAACCCATGCCACAAAGACGCGCTGTTTGTGATAACAATTCGCACCGAATTTGCACAGCTGCATAATGCCAACATTTTTTGCCATTTTGATTACAGAAACGGATAGAAAATGGGGGACAACATCTCTGTTCTGTAGTTTATGGTTCACTGCCTCCACAAACTCGAACAAGACAGGTAATAGCATATCCTACTTCTGAATATTTTCAATCTTTTTTACCTTGATGAAGTGCATGGCTTTGGTAGACAAAAATATATAGATGGCAAGAAAAGGAATTTGGTCGTGATCACTTGTGGCATAGCTATCTGCGTCTTTTCCCATAGCATTAGTTTACTTTATGCTTTGTTCAAGAAACCCCATTTATTTTGTGTTCCTTAAAAGAGGGATGACACTGATTTCCACTAGGTCTTATTTCTAAGTTTTAGTTTTCGCTTTATTTGGTAACGTTGTTCAGCAAGGTTTACTAAGTCTATCTTCTGCTTAGAATTGCAGGCTACAATGTTCAATGATGCTGCCACTGAGTTCGATGTTCTAGTGGCCAGCGATGCAATTGGAATGGGTCTCAACTTGAATATTTGTAGAATTATATTTTCGTCATTGAAAAAGTTTGACGGTATGGAGATGCGAGACCTTACTATCCCAGAGATCAAGCAAATAGCAGGTATATAATATCTGATGCTGCTGGCTCATAATCCTACGATTCGTACCTTATCCTCATCTGCTGTGGCGAGAAAGGCTCTCTATATTTCCCTTTCTTTACCCAATGAGCTTATTTCGATCATGCTTCTATCTCTTGCAATAGCTTTTTCCATTAATGTGGAGTCGGCAATATCCTTTAAATTAAGATGCTAGTTAATCAATGTAGCAAAAAAAAGGGAAGAAAAAAAAAAAGATGCGGGTTAAGCTTTTCTCCTTGTAAAGCATGGGGAAATTGGGCAAAGGTACCCATTGCAGTTTTCAGCTTCGTTTTAATACCCGTTAGTATCTGTGAACGGTAAGCAATGACTCTATAAACCATATATCATATGATGTGCACTGCAGTTTCATACATATGGACCGTAAAAATCAAAATGGTATAAAGAACATAAGTGAAACTTCCATTATGTATTTTGGTGTAGTTTGCCGATAAAGCATTGATTGAGTGATACTTTCTGAAGTCTTGTTGGAAGCTGGCATGTAAGTGGCAAGGAAGATATCAAGGTCTCTGTAGTT
This sequence comes from Drosera spatulata, assembly GCA_035668315.1. Classification (NCBI taxonomy): domain Eukaryota; kingdom Viridiplantae; phylum Streptophyta; class Magnoliopsida; order Caryophyllales; family Droseraceae; genus Drosera; species Drosera spatulata. The sequence continues at coordinate 13,353 of JAOVYX010018125.1, read as the reverse complement.
GTTCGTGTTTACTTCCTGAAATGCTTGACCCTGTGAAATGAACTAGACTCAGGGGAATTGTAATACTGGATATGATAATTATTCCTTGTATATTTCTTGCAGGTAGAGCTGGCAGATATGGTTCCAAATATCCTTTTGGTGAAGTGACTTGCATGGATCCGCATGATTTGCCGTTGCTTCATTCTTCACTTAAGTCTCCCTCGCCAGATCTGGAGGTGAACCATTGTTGTTGTTATATACCTAATGTTATAAGTTATAAGGCTTTCTGTTCACAATCTAATTTTCAGGTTTTTCATTGATAATTCAAACCTGAACTTGAACCCTCAAACGTCAGTGCAAACATTTTTGGATTTGTTTTTTTGGTTCGCCATTAATGTTTCTCTTGTTTCCTGTTTTTGATCTTCCTCTGGAATACAGCATGCGGGACTCTTCCCTTCTTATGATCTCTTGCTTATGTATTCAAGGGCAAACCCAGACGATGGAATTTATCAGATATTGGTATTTCTATCCGTCTTCTCCCTTGCTCTTCTGTAAATTGATAAACTGCATCTCCTTGGTTCTCCTGTCGTTTGTCAATGTGATTTGTTTTCCCTAATCTGGATCAGCTGCAATATTGTAAGTTTGTAATTATTCTGCAGGAACACTTTGTACAGAATGCTAAATTATCGTCAAACTATTTCATTTCGGATTGCGAAGAGATTTTGGTATGCTTTCTGTTACTTGATTAGTGTCTGTTTCTCGTTGCCAATAAAGATTTGACTTCTAACAAAGCTTCGTCCATTGCAGAAAGTTGCCGCTGTTATTGATGAACTTCCCCTTCCTTTGCAGGAGAAGTACTTGTTCTGTATTAGGTTACTTTCTGTGCTTTTATTGTGGAACTATCAAACTTACTATTTAGCTTAAAATTCTGTCCTCCTGATGAATTATTCTCGCTCGAGGAAACTGGACTTTGGTATAACTTTAATCTACTTTGCAAATTGAATTTTCCTCCTTCCAATAAACTTGGTGTATAGGAAGTAGTTGATCGCCACTGAAAGGTAATGCAACTGGTTTGTTGGTTTTAGTTCATTCTATTTAAAGGTTTGATCTGATTTTCGCCTTCTTTGCAGCCCAGTTGACATGGCTGATGAAATTTCATCACAAGGACTTGTTCAGGTCGGGCATTAGATTCTTAAAACTGATGTTTGCTCTTTTACGTGAGCTGACGCTATAATTTCGGCATTCTTTGGGCAGTTTGCTACCAACTATGCAAATAAGGGTCTTGTTCGATTGCGGGAGATCTTTACACCAGGAACACTTCAGGTCCCAAAAACGCCAACTGCCCTGAAAGAACTTGAATCTATTCACAAGGTTCGTTCTTTTAAATTTCTAATGCAGTTCAATATTTCAAATATAACAATTTTGGCTGTAGAAACGCATGTGTGTATTTGCTCATCCAGCTGACAAAGTTTATTTGCTTGGACTGCTTCATTGTATATGAAATGGTTTTCTTTTGTGCATTTCTATGTAATGCATAGATACAGATACTTCCATTGGCAACTTTCTCCGAATCCTGAAAATTTGCTTCCTTATCGTATACATCATCTGTGACTTCTGAACTTTTTATGGTCTGAAGGTCCTGGAGCTATATGTTTGGTTGAGTTTTCGGCTGGAAGACTCGTTTCCAGATCGTGAGCTAGCAGCTTCCCAGAAGGCTATTTGCAGCATGTATATTCCTCCCTCATCATCTATTTTAAACCTCCTTGCCAAGACATGTTCTTATATTCCGATTTCCAATTAACAGGTTGATTGAGGAGTTTTTGGAGCGATTGGGGTGGCAAAAGCCAAGATCGAGTAAATCATCGAACGGAAGTGTATCGCCGCACCATTTGTTCCAGAAAACAAGGCAACGAGTATAACCGACAACCTTCTGACAATCTATGCAGATGATCAGTCCTCAGTGAAGACTGCGGAAGATTAGTTTGTAGATATTAGACATCATTGCTCTCCAAGGCACAACATGACAGATTGCAGAAAGCTCGGCTTCGTTGCATTCTTCAGGACAAGACCCCTCTCGCAAAGTTACACATTCGAGTGGAGATAACAAGTTTATACTGTCGCTGCTGCTTTGACGAGTTATGCTTTAAAACTGCCTTCTCCAGTGCGATAGTATATCATGTGTGTCAACTGCCTGGGTTTCAAGATCAAGACATAGGGGTGAGTTGGGACTCTTGAACAACTATGGTTTTTTGCATCAAGGGACCTGCATCAAGATATGTTGCAACTTATTTATAGTTTTTGCCTACATTATTAGTGAGGTAGTTGTCAGTCTTTTAATAGGAAATTAGAGTGTTTACTTGATCAAACATTTATTTTAATGTAATCATAGAAAAAGTTAATGATTTAATCAACGTGTAAGAAATGGATTGTTTGATCTATATTGATTTGGATTAGTGTTTAGTCTTTCGATCATCTATGATTACAAATAATTAGACTAAATAACTAATAATGTTTAGATAGTTATATATTTGGCTGTAGTGATGATACGTTAATGAATTGAATTGGAAAAAAATAAAATAAACAGAAGAGTGGTGCTTAACGGTATGGCGGTGGCTGAATGTCGCTGGAGACAAAGTGAATGCTGTGCATCTTAGAATCAAGAATCTGTCGAAAACATTTATGAAGATAAAATATTCAATTGATTAAAGTTTGAATTTAATATGAATGAATAAGAAGTAATATCAACATATAAATCGAGCAAATGTTTAAGTAATGGTCATTATGCAAGTGTAGCATAACCCCTATTTATATTCTATTCTGTGACCAACAAAAATTAGTGTAAAGCATGAACATTACCAATAATAAAACGCTCAAGCGTGATACGATCTTTTGTGGGTGATTTTGTTTGTTAGATCAAGTCTAATGAAATCGACAAATGTGATGCTAAAGCCAAAACATAACACTAATGTGCTAAACGTTTAATCCATAAAAAGGTGTCCTTTAGCAATTGTCAAATTTTAACTTTTGCTATCGATAACCTTTTCACAATATTTGACATGAAAAATGATGCATTTTCGCCATTTTATCAAGGTGATTGGGCAATGCAATGTGGCTCTTCATTCAACATTAATCAAATCAAATGATGAAATTCCTGAAAGAGAAAATATACTGTGACATCACTGGAGCAACAAAATCATATTAATTAAATCAAAATGATCGAATTTATATATGTGATGAATTTTATAAAATTTAATAAAGAAATAATATTTTTTAAGGATAATGAAATTGTTATGAAGAAAAAATTACAAATAAATTAGAACAATACGAAAAAAAAGTGCCATATATTATGGGAAAAAGGGAGTATTATCTCCGGTCACATTAATTGTTACGTGTTGATCTGACACGAAAATTTATGCGAATGTTAAATCCATTTGGATTTTGATGAAGAAATAATATGTTTTTTTTGTGATAGTGGAGTTTACTGTAACAGTTAGAAAGAGGAGTTAGTGGATGTACGATAGTAGATAAGATTAATTTGTTATTTATTTTATATTAAAAGATTACATAAAAATGAATAATAACATTTATTTTGAGACGATACAATTTAAAAAAATATAATGATTAATATGAAACGAAAAAAATGTAACAAAAGAACCCTATATTTCATCAAAATTTAACTTTGCGTATCCCAAATAGCTTCAAGCCTTCATTATTATGATGTCTTAGAGTAAGTCCAATGGTTGTAGGAGCTGCATCAATTGCAGTCATATTTGGTTGCAACTCTCACAAATTCAAAAATTTAAAATAATTATCATAAAATAACATTGTGAGTATAAGTGCAGTCTGTTTGGTTGCAGTTGATGCAGCTTCTCTTTTCCCATATAACTATTGTTATAATTATACAATTGTCGTTATAATATTTGATTGTATTTCAGAATAAAATGGGATCAATTCAAACTCAATTATGTATTTATTGATAAATTAATCCAATTTAAACATAGATAATTAAAAAAAACACAAAGTACTGATGTAATAATTATAGATAAATTTATATTTGATGTCAAATTTTAAATCAAATTTAACTTAATATTATTTTAACATCAACTTTAACATAAATTTTATTTTTATAATTCAATATTAAAATCTAAATATAATATTATATACAATTCAGAATGGAACATACTCGTACCTAATCCGTAAAATTGGACTTGAAAAAGGGACGACGAGGCTCAAATGCGTGGTTTTTTGCACCCATTGTCTCTTCCCAGGTCAGTTTCATCTCTCTCTTTCACGGTTTCCTCTTCGCTGTCCCTCAAACGAATCCGGTCTTGCACTACAATTAAGTGTCATTCATTTATCTGCTCAAAATGTATTATTCTTTTGATTCGTTTGAATAATTTGCCGGTATGATAAATTAGGTTAATCAGGTTAGCCGCTTGGGAGTCAAGTGGAGTTTTCTAGCTGGTAAGCCGCTCCTCTCCTAACCCGAGATATTACTAAACATTCTCTCCATGTAAAAATAGGGATAAGGTCCGCCAACAAATTGGAGTATCATGAATTTTGTTACAGCTCGGATTAAGAATGTGCTGGATTGGTTTTCGCTATTTTGTTGTGAGTTGCAATTGATTGTGTAGAATTCGAATCCGAGAAATGAATGGAGAGGGATTGCTCTTTCAGGCTTGTTGCGTCTTATAGAAGACTATCCATCTGTTCGAGGTTTCTGAAGTGCATTGTAAATTCGTCTTTTGCATTTTATGTTTATTTTTTACTTCTTTAATTTACTTTTTGGAGGCACCAAATGTACTCTTTAGTGCATAGAATCGGTATTTAATATATTCTTCGTTTTTAGACCATTTATCCGATTTTGACACCTATCGATGAAGCTAATATCATCTGTCACATATATGTGCCTTCATTGAATCTCCTCAAACGTAGGATTACACGTTGGGTGGTTTTCATGAACAGGATGTCGTCCCGAAGTGGGTTAGGGTTTAGATACTAAAGCTGATTTTGCATTGACAGAAGTTTGGGGTTGGGCTGTCGTGCTGACGCTATATGATCAGTGCCGGGAAGTCAAGTATATGAGGACCAATGTGGCTGATATGAAAGCTTAGCTGAGTCTTGAAGTATATGATCAGAAATCTTTTAGATCAGGTTGTCAACTGCTGGAGCACAGAATGGTGCAGCTGAGGCATTTAGAAACAGGAAACAGTTTGGCGCGATCTAGGATTTGTAAACAATGCCTGCGGTAAAAAATGTAATTGTAAAACAACGCTCTTTTTATCAAGAACTTCTAGTGTTCCTCTATAACACGTCGTTTTCATTGTGACCCAATCTCGCATGTCATGGATGCTAGAAGAAGAAAAGAAGGGGCAAGAGAAAGAGGCGGGGAGAAAAGAGAGGAGCCAGTATGGGCTATACCATTTATCAGGGTCAAAATTTCTAACAGAGTTCTGGTGTTCATCTGGTGTCTTTCCAAGTTAGCCCAAGATATTTTTTGAGCACGAGGATTTATTAAGCATAGTTCTGTACACAAAGGGGAACGACATAGAAATCCATTCTGCATAGTGTTGTATATGTAGGGGTACATCTGATTCTCTCTTTTGTTCTAATATTATCAAGAGGGGTTTTGTTATAGGTAACATCATATCATTGGTGTGTTAATTCAATTACTTATGCTCTTCACTGTGGCCTTTGGGTTTCAGGTTATTCTTGGATACATTGACACAGGCTATTGTGCTACAGGAGACCTTTCTCTGGTGAAGCATACAGACACACTACATAATGAAAAGGCCCATGCCATGGAACAATGATCAGGTGGATCTTGTTTCTCTTGACGACTCAGATAACGAAGCCTCCGATGCCAAGAAGTCTGCTGAAACTGCCAACATAAATATATCTGCTGCTGAGGCCTTTGTAGACCAGCTTATAGCAATGAAGCTTGCCAGTCTAGCTCTTGAACTCAAAACATCTGAAGGTAGTCGAGCACTTGAAAGATGAGCATTGTGTTAACATGTGATAAGCCTTGAGTCTGCAAGGCCTAGAAGGGGATGAAGGTTGTTTACTAGATACATGTTTGCTTCTTGATGCAGATCCATTGCTTAGAAGTGCAAGGATGTACCAGGAGTACATGAATCATATCCCAATCCCAAATCTTCGTGGATCTTTAATCCCGTGCAATTCATGGCTGGCTCTAGCCAAATCCATCAAGGAGCTGTATCAGCAACCCCTCCATTATCTTACCAACAAGCTCCTAAAGCAATGGGACCAGGCCAGATTGGAAACCGAAGATCACTACAAGCCACTCGACGCCATTATTCATCCTGTGAAAGCAGAGCTGACCATATGGCTGATCGAGGAAGTTCACAGACTCACAGCATCTCCGCACCATATCGCCAAGCTATGGCTGGAGGAGCAGATGTATCATTCTTTCATAGACCCTATCTTCCCGCAACTCTGAAGCCATTTATTTGGATCTGGGCTAATCTTTTTCTTCCATTTCATGATTCTAAGTTGATGACTCGGGTTGCCTTGCTGGTCAGTTAACTTGCATCAGGTCTTATGCATGGTAACTGCTTCATTCTGACTGATAGTCATGGTTTTTTTTGTTTTCTTTTTTCGGTTCTTCTGATGTAGGATGGGCTGTAGGTTTGTAGATGTGATCCTAGCCAGGTGCTTGTTTCAGTGTTAAACCCAGTATTGTGACGAAACTATGTACTCGGTTCAAATAAACTCAGTATTGTGATAAAAATTTGCTGCTTCCTCTCGGTTGATGGTTCTTGATATCTCGGCAGCATTGCCTCTGTGGATAAACTTGCAGACATCGCAGATATACTCTACTTATCCCTTCTCAAAAGCTTTGGTTCAAAGCGAAGTTTGAGAGAAGAGGGAGGCCGCTACAGTTTCACAAACTTAAGCGGTTTTTGGTCTCGATTTGAATCATTGCTCAATGGTTTTTGGTCTCGATTTGAATCATTGATTAATAATTTAATACCACGTATATTGCTTATAGAACATCTGGGGTATACCAACAAAGATTTTGTTTTATTTTTGATGATATTATATTATATTTTATTTCTGAAAACCAACTAAGAATTTAGCAAGAAAACAATGTCCAAATGGTCAAAACATGTCAGTCTTCTCAAACTGGGTATATCTAATCCGTTATCCTTGGCTTTCCTGTTATCAGTATCATCAGGTAAAGCTTTTTCTTACTGCTTTTTCTTACTGTAATTTTGTTGCTTGCCTTTGTTTAACAGGGTTAGTTGACATGATTCTGTTGACACATGAGGTTAAATGCCCCTGACATCTCTTTTTGCAGTTTTATTTTCTGATTTTCTCCAGTCCTTTGGTCTCATGTACAACTAATATTAATTTGTTATTATACCTTGAAACTTTTGAATCCTGACAATCTCGCAAACCATCTTTGTTTTGACAATCATAATAGTTGACAACGATAGGTTTATCTAAGCGATGGAGACAAAAAAAAAAAAAAAAAAACATATCCACATAATCTTATAAACTACAGAAGATAGGAATAACATCTTTATATAACAAGATGATATATACAGATCTTATCTCTATTTTTAGATAGAAAGATTATTTCCTGATATATGTCCTCAGGTGTCGGAGGGTGCAGTTTATCTAAATGATGGATCGATTCTCAAACATGTTCCCATATCAAAAGTTGTTTTTATCTGAGGAGTAACTAGCTTACACTTCCTTCCACGAAATTTTGCTTTATATATGATGATCACATGCCATTATGCGAAGGCCAGCTTTTGTGACCAAAGCGAGGATGCAATGCATGTTTTTCATCCCATGTCCCAGACATTATCATAGCTTTGCACTTTCCGCTGCTAATGTACCCCTGTAATAATGTTTTTCTTCACATATGAAGTATTGTCTTATTTTGTTGAGCAATGTTGGATCAAGTGGTATAATTATTAATACCAGCATCCGGTAAATTCAAATGACAGAAACCTTGAGTTTCAATAAACAATAATATCGAGTTTTAATCTTATAAAAGTAGAAAAACAAATCTTTAAGAGTTTTACAGCTGGATATTTATCACATGATCATGAAATTGATGAGCGGCCAAATGAAAAGCTAGAAAAGAGTAGGAAAAGGAGAAACCCAAAATGGAACTAAAAAGATGATTATCTACAACGAGATAATCATGATAAGCAAAACACAGTTTAGGCTGAGAAATAAACGTGACCTCTTGTGTCATTGAAACCAGTCTGTTGCAAGTCAAAACGTTTTCTCCTATATTTTTGTCATACACATTAGGATAAAACTAGCATTGTGCACATAATTAGTCGTTTTATGTACGACCTTCACCTACCCCTTTGGACCAAAAATAGCTGTGTGAGGCTGAAAAAGCTAATGGTTTGTTGACTACAATAATAGAAAAAGGGTAAAAATGAATAAGACGAGAAATTAATTTAAGCTGTAAAAAGAGGTTGGTACTTGGAGTGAGCTTGAAGCAAGGTACTCCAATTCTAGCCATAGAATGAGCAGAGCCATACAAAAAGAGCTTATGAAATAGTAGTACCCTTGTCTTGTTTTTCTACAATGTCGTCATTGTTGAGATATCACTAATGCTTAAAATGTTTTTATCATAAGTTTGGATCTCAGGTCAAAGAGATCTAGAAATTGATATAAAAACGTATAGTGATTGTTACTGTTTGGATCATAAAATCAGTAACATTTATTTGTTACATTTAAAGATCAAGAGTCTTTTTCTTGAGCATTGGGAGGTATTATATAGATGTTGGAAGCCCCATAAAATTGCATTGTGTTAGGTGTACTGAGGAATTAGTTTGTATGTAGACATAAGCTGTGAGATAATGGCCTCTATCTCATATTATTTGGTTGGCTTGGCTTTGATGTAAGACAAAATTTTGCTCACATTTAGATGAGTATTAAAAATGATCACATGTGATTGTATATGAAATGGAAAGTCATGATTAGAGCTCATATTAATTACGTTCTCGTAACTACAATTATAAAAGTTACATCTTGAAGATTATGTATGTTCAGAAAACTTTTGATTAGTGCTGTGCAGCCACGCATGACATTTTTTCATCGCATATCTTGCCATACTAATCATAAGTTATTTATTATATAATGTCTTCGGTCTGTTCTGATTTTCTTTCATACATTCTCTAATGATCCTCAAAATACATGTTGAACAATATCAAATATCGGAGGATATCAAATATGAGAGGGAGAGAGATCATATGTTAAATGCTTCAGATTGACGTATGTTTATTTATAGGTAAAAAAAATTGATGGTATGAAGCCAAAAATATATAGGGAAAGAACCTATATATGCGTAGGTGGATGTTGCACAAATCTCGAAAAAGAGTTGGTTCAATGATAAACAATCTTTGTTCTAATTATGTGGTTAAAAGTTTAACACTTCACGAGACATCGAAAATATTCAATCTGTCATATTGCAATATGGACAAAATTTTATAATCTCGGCCTCCTCAAACCATGTATGTGATAGGATTATAAAAGTTGTTACATTGTCTTTGTCTATTAGACGTTACACAAGTCATATCTGGATATGATCATTTGACCTTGATAAACGAGATTAAACTTTATACCAACACATATGATAAAAACACGTGAGTCAGACGTTACAGTAGTAACAATACAACTCAGGAACAATACAAGTTACTGAATACTAAATCTACATGAATAGATGCGGACGATCTCAAAATAGACAATATATTAAATCATCGGCCATAACTACACAAAAATCACAACATCATTAACACCATTAATTTTTAGGTTAAGCCGCATGCTTATTTAATCTTGTATAAACGCCTCTCATTTTTTTTTACAGTGAGTACTTTTCATCTCACCTTCTTTGTCTCATCCCTTCTCACTATTCTATAGTGAAAGAATCATACTATGAGAGTGGGCCAAAAACTCCAGTGAATTGAATACTCTGTTCCCGCTCATCTATCCCCAAAATCTCTCTCATTCACCCACTTTCCTCTCCCTTTATCAGTAACAAAAAGGAGAAGATTCAGATCTAGACAAATTTACCCACACAGTAGAGTTGAGGGTTGAGATTGAAGTGTAGGGTTTTGGTGTTTCAGGGTTCAATTGGGTTATGGATAGTCCAGAAAGGGCTCAGATTCAGACACCCATTTCCAAAAACGAGGTTAATTTGCCATTTTTGCTTGATTTGATGCTCGAATTTTGTGGGTTTTTTTTGTCAAAGTTGTAAAAATTGGTGCTTGGAGAGCATCTGAATGCTTTAGGGTGATGTGGGTTTTGTGCCCATTTCTGAATTTGACTACCATTTTGCAATTAGTGCATGGTTTGGTGCTTAATTTTTGGTGAGTTTTTCCAATGTTGTTCAATTGCTTGTATAGCATTTGAACTCCTGTGGTTTATCCTCAGTGACCCGGATTTGATCTGGTTTTTTGTTCTAATTGGGGTTTAAAGTTAACCCCTATTGATTGTTCTTTTTTTTGGTAGGGTTTCGTCATGTGACTTGGGTTTATGCTATGTGTCTGTGACCAGAGGGTTGATGAAGACTTAGTTTTCTCTAATTATGTGATTGAACAAGTTTTCACCAAAAAACCTTTATGGCCTATGGGTGCTTTGGTTGAAGGCTTCGGGTTCTTGTGAAATTGTGGTTATAGGGCAAGTAGATGATAAGTGATGAAAACAGAAGTCGGCTATTAAAGTTTGGATATCTGGTGATGTCTGTCTTCATTCGGAGATCTTGGTTCTCATTTTCGACATATGTTAAAGATCTTGACGAACTTCGAGAGATCTGTAGTTATTCCTCGCGATGAAGACACATGTTGAATTGCGAAGTTGCTTTAGTGGATCATTGTGTAGTTTCTAAGAAACTGTTCAGGTTTTGGTCGAAGACAGACTATTCACGCTAGTGACATCTGTATAGATGATCTATTTTCGCAAAATTGTTCTGTCAATTGTGCCGACTCGTCATATGGTTTCACATTTGGTTTTCTGCTTTTCGGATGAAGTGATCTTTGGTTTCGAAAACTTACCTGTTATAGTCAGATATTCAGTAGGTTCATGCTCCCGGAGGTGCAGGGTTTCTGGTGATTGATGAATCGATTTTACGTCATCATTATGAACTTGCTAGTTCTAGATATTCAATACATTTCCATTCATAACTTCGTTCATATTTGCTATTCTATGCTTTTTCTTGCATCCTTAAGTATTTACGTGATTGATGATTCTTTTGTTCATGCAGGATACGTCTCCATATTCCAACTACGTCAACAGTCTTTCTCCTATACCTATAAAGGCCATCAAGGGGAGAAACATTTCACAATCATTCAGTTCCCTCAATTTTACGTCGCCACCACCTGTTTTTGCATCTCCACAAGTGAATCTTCAGCAGGAATCTAGACTCTTGGAAAGGTAATGAAATTATTATCTGCTCGGCTTTTCCTAATTGTCTAATTAACAATTAGTAATGATTGGTAGTAGGTCTCTTGCTTAACTTGACGCTTCTGCCTCAGCCATCCACTCTTGGAGTTGACAAAACCTGAGTTTACATCGACCGATGACAGAATGGCTCGTGGTACCGAAGGTGCTATGGTTGCTGCTCCGCAGCTAGAGAGCTCCTCGACTGAAGGAATTCAACATGCTGGGATTCCTTTTGAACATGGTGCAGGTTTTCTTGTTCGTGGAGCCTCTGGGGATACGATTGAAATGCCAATGGAATTGAGATACTGTGGTGCTAATCCAAATTGTACGACAGAGATACCTTCTTGTAGTGACATGAGATGCAACACAGACACATTCCGTTCAGTTCCATTTGGCGAAGGATCTACTGTAGATTCTTTTTTTGCAGCTGAATGCAGTTCTCATGCGGCGCAAGAAAACAACGAGGAGACTAACTCTTATTTGGACTCATTGATTTCTGATGATGTTGAGTTCATAGAATATTGCTCACCCAATGGAACAGTTGATCTAAAAGGGGAGTCTCAGAGACCAAGGAATGTTGATTTTTTGCCTCCATATATTCCACGCTTCTTTCAAGATGTCGTAAACAGTCAACAAAACATATATCATCCTGGGTCCATGAGCTCGGGTTATCAGAATGGGAGCAAAGATCAATTCAGTGAATCTGGAGAACCCAGTGGGGAAAATCAAATACACCAGGTGCCAGATAGCAGCTTGATGAATAACTCCATGAACGATTTCCGAAGGAATAGTCCTAGTGAATACTTGGAGAATGAGGTAAGATGCTGTTTCCCTTTGCTCAAGGGAATATCCTTTATGTTTCTTTTCCCAATTTATTCATTCACATGTTGGGATGAAAAAACCCAACTCCATGGTTAAGGGTCTGGTTCAGTTTGTAGTCGAGATTCGGTCTGTTGGTCAATCCAATGCAAATATAGTTGATATGTAGAGGGAGATGATATATTCAGTGCCTCTTCATAAGTCTAGAGCACATAAGAGCGCTGAAACACATAGAATTTGCATATTTTGAGTTTATTCAAAATTGCCATGGATATTTTTAAGTCGATCCATCAAACCTGATTGAGTTAGACTATGATTACCAATGAGGCTTTTATTTGTAAGGTTCAGTCAGGACGTGCGTCCAAAAAGAATAAACCGTTTCCTGGCGTGAATAAGTTCTTTATTGCTCTTTGTGGAGCGCTTCCAATTTTTGAGCCTTTCAGTTTTGGTTCTATCATATATTGTTTTGTATGATGTAGCTTACGTCCCATGGTCATCGAGTCACAAGAAGGCGCTGCCTAGTTTTCGAGCATCCTGTTACTAGGAAGAATTTAGAGGGCGGTCCATTCTCCAGCTCTTTGAATCCATTGCTCGAGGGGAACAATGGAAACATGAACAAGCAAATGGATCCTCTTATTACCAGGAACAATACACCGCCATACCTAGTGTCTGGAATTGGATTGCACTTGAATGCACTTGCCGTTGCTTCAAAAGAATTTAGACATGTGAAGCAGGAAGCAGTGTGCTCCCAAGAAAACACTGCAGCAACTGAGAAAACTACCTTGGAATGTGTAGCAAAATCATCAGATGTTGCCTCCTTGAAGAAGGAAATGGATCTTGGTGAAATCACGGATCAAATTGCAGAAGAGGCCTCTCGGGCATCTGTCAGTGTGGCCGAAGAGGAGTTGGGTCCGAATAGTCCCAAGAAAAAGAGGCACCATACTGTCCTTCTATCTTGTTTTTTTTTTTTTTTATAACTGAAAACTACCGACCATCTGACCATCATATGCGTGTGAGATTATTGTTTTAAGCCTTAAACCCACTAATTCAATGCAGGCGCAAGTCAGACAACGTTGATTCTTGCAAGCGTTGCAAGTGTAAAAAGTCGAAGTGCTTAAAGCT
>JAOVYX010018124.1:0-20757 GCA_035668315.1 Drosera spatulata | reverse complement strand
GAAGTGAGGCAAGTGGAGAAAAGAGGCAGGGAAAAAGAGGGGAAAAAGGAGAGCTCGTATTCACATATACACATAAAAAAGACATTGAGGGTTTAAGGGATTTGTTTTAGAGATTATTATCTCTATCCCTTATTGTAAGATCCTCAATATTTTGAGTGTATCTCCTTTTCTATTTCCTCATTTGATTAGTGGATTCTTCGTCGTTGGCGACCGTCCGTGGTTTTTTCCCGTAAGGGTTTCCACGTAAAAATCTTTGTCTCATTAATTATGCGCACTTGTTATTGTTTGTGTTTATAATTAACAGACCCGTTCGTAACACGAATGATGTATAAAACGTGTGTATCAAACGTTGGCACGAAAAAAAGGCCTATTTTCGCATATCTTTCGGAAATGAACGCAAAATGTGCTTTTTCCAAAAAAAAAAATAAAATACAAAAACAAAAATGAATGGTATGTGTATAATACGCATATTATACGCGTTTTTAATAACTATCGGTGTCAGTCGTGGTTTTGTTTAAACTTTTGGAAGAGGTTTGAACAATTGATTAAATTATTTGTTTAAACTTTTGGTTGAACTTGATTCTTATGAGCCCTATTGTCTGTGATATGGGCTTTTGGTTAAATAATTTGTTGAAAAATTTTGACGTCTTGAGCAAAAGCTGGGTGAATAACCATTTGGGCTGGTTTCCGGCTAGTCGGAATAATTAAGGGGAAGTGATTTGATGCCACTAGGATGTTGTTGTCATCATTTATCATCGGGTAGTGTCGATTAGAACAAATGTCGAGCCTGATCTGTTGACCTGATGTTTATATTTAACTGCGATTCTTAAACACTAAATGTTTGAGGTGTGCATCTTGTGGGTAAAAGAAGATCATGTAGCCATCCTTGAGAATCTGACGATTGAACAAAGCAGCATATATGCTGGGGCGCATGATAAATCTCAGTGAATAATCGCACAATTGTTAACACTACCTGATCTCTAATCTGTTTTTCCCAATTTCTGATCTTCATTTCTCTGTTTCATGCAGGAACTCCCAAGGAAATTTGTGGTAAAACATGAAAGAGACCTGTCAAATGGTGTTGCATTTCTCACAGTTCCTGCTGGCTCGGCGTGGAAGGTTGAGTTGTTCAAAGATAAGCAAAGGGCTTGGTTTGGTCTAGGTTGGGAGGCATTTGTGAAGTTCTACTCTATAGAGTTAGGACATTTCTTGATGTTCGAACTTGTTGGGAACTCTGTCTTCCGTGTGATCATTTTCGACACGAGTACTGTGGAGATCAAGTACCTGCCTCAGCTCGCTACCGTCAATCAGCAATCATCTCGGCCAGTTTTCAGGAGTGAACCAGTGGGAATCAATGAAAGTAATGTTCCTTCCGTGAATGCTGATGTCGAGGTAGGAAACACTGAGGATATGAAGAGTCCAGATGATGAGCATTGTGAAGTATCAGGTTGTTATTTGCTTGAGTCATCCGAAAGCCTTGAGCCAAAAGGTATGCAACCTTTAAACCATGTCGACGACAAACTTCAAACTTATAGTCCTGAGATGTTCAAACGAAGTAGCCAGCAAGTACATATATTGTGTTATACGAAGTGTGGTAGGCGCTGTAGTAGCACCCAACTATTGTGTTAATTGTCATCATAGTCACTAATCTAGTAGGCATTATTTTTGAAAAGTAATCTAGTAGGTATTATTATTTGATGGAGAACACATAATTCGCTTGTATGGCTAGGAGAAGAAGCCGTCGAAGTCGAAGAAGAAGTAGTAGTCGAAGAAGAAGTTGAAGTCGAAGCAGAAGAAGAAGATGATGATGAGGACGAAGGCAGTTCATCATGGAGCTGGAGGACATCGAATGATAAAAGGAAACCTGCCAAGCGACGGAGGCGTTTTTACCCCTATGATAAGGGAATGCTTATGCGTAATGCTAGAGCATCTGCTGGCAAGATCCCCTCATTCATTGTCAAGATGAGGCCATCCTGTGGCAAAAGTCGAACTAAGATGATGACTGTAGGATTTATGATCTGTTGTAAGGAGTCTTAGGTGTCTTAAATGTAACATCAGTTGAACAGTGATGGGCATTGCTCATGGTTGGTTAATGAAAATCTTATTGTTAACTATTTTCTCGGTTCTATTAGAGAGAGACATAATGCTTTCGCAGTTATACGTTTTTCATCAATCCATAAATTTCATCAAATATTTCTAGTGTCTCGACTACCAACCCTTCAAAAACTCATAGAGTCATCTTATGCTAATAGATCTATGTCTATAATGCCCATGTGTGGGCGAAATGGCTTAGCTTCTATGTGAAGATGAACTGGTTCAAGAATGTGCTTAATGTTTATAATGCTAGTAGATCAGTGTTCATTATCCTATTCCTCAAATTGTATCTATCAAACTGGGAAAGTAGTTCCCGGATATTCCCAGTAGTAGTCCGGATTCGTATTCAGAGTCACCATATCGCGTGCTGCTGAAGATGTTTGAACTACAGAGATGGCTGACAGCATCTGTCCTAGCAAGACAAACTAACATTTCAGGACTTGGTTTTTGTTGTTTCTCAAGTGCCAGTGTTTTGGCAAACGGCGAACTAAGACGACAACTGAAGGATTTATGCAATGTTATAAGGCGTCATTGGTGTCTAAAAAATGACATTAGTCGATCACTGATCGGCACTGCTCATGGTTGATTAATGAAAACCTTATTTATAGCTTTTCTATCGGTTCTAAACGAGAGGACATAATGCTTTCGTAGTTGTACGTCTTTCATAAATCTAAGAATTTCACCAAATATTATAAAGCTTTCAAAACATTTCTAGTATCTCGACTACCCACCATTCCAAAAACTCATGGAGTCGTCTAATGCTAATAGATCTATGCTTATAAAGCCCATGTGTGGGCGAAATGGTTTAGGAGCTATGCGAAGATGAACTGGTTCATTAGCTAATATGATATTGTTGAGAATGGACAATGGAGCATATGCTTCTTCGAAGATCAACCTTGCTACAACTACGAAGATCAACTCAAGCGTGCAAACATCGACATCGTGATGGAGTGACTTCACCCTGATATTCCTTCGAGCTCTTGAAATCTGGTTTGATGTTGTTGTATCAAGTGAGAACCTTGAAGTTATCCAACCGGCCAGGTCCAACACCAGCACTCTCAAACTCTTGTGAAACATGAAGCAGAGTGATATGCAGCATACTTGTTAAACAAAGAGCATAGCTTGCCACAGAAATCAAACAATCATATGTTCATATCCCTTGCACTAGATTTATCGAACTTCGAAAGTAACACTCCAGATTAATCCAAGTTCCAACTAATCTTCTCCAGGAATTTACAATTGTCTCAAAATTTCCAATAGGTGAAAAACCTGTACTTCATTTTAGTACTCATGTCACAAGCGATATAATGCATGCCTATAGGTGACCCTCCTAGTTTCTTCTCGATCCTTAACCCCATTGGAAAACATAAACTTGTCCGCGAAGAACACTGAAAACACATCATGTTCAGTGGTCGTTCGAAACTTTTCCTTCATCCGTCATTTTCTATATGCACGACCTAATAACAACAGATTCACACCAACACTGTCAGAAAATACTCTAACCTACCGTTTAAATGACTGTTCCTAACATATCTGTTATATATTAAACGAGGGTTACAGGCAAGTTCATCTCATTTCCTCTTGTCCGCCCTCTTCACTCATTTGATACACCATGCTCAAAATCATGACAAGACAGGTCAATATTCGGAATCTTATACTCCCTCCTTCTCAAAAGAATTATAACACTTATTAAATTGTTTCAACTAACTTACAACATTATCCTATTTAAAAACTTTTTTCTATAAATATCAAAACACTCATATTCCCTCCATCTCATTCAAACTATAATATTTTTTTTGGATGTCTCATTCAAATTACAACATTTTTCATATTTAATAATTTTTTTCTCACAAAAATATCAAAATTCTCTACTTATTATCTTGCCGGGTCAAACCGTTGTAATTTAAATGGGACGAAGAGATTATTATTTACTCCCTCCATTCCACACATAAACAACACTTATCTATTTTGGATCGTCTCAAAATATATATAATATATCATATTTAGTAACAGTTTCATATTAAAAAAATAACAAAATAATCATCCTCTGTTACGGTACATCTACTATCTACTTTCACAATTATCAATAAGCCCCACTATCATAAAAAAAATATTTTTTCATCAAATTTCACATCAATTCAACATACATAAATACATGTGTCGGATTGAAACGGATAAAGTACTTTAAATCACATGAACTTATTCTATTTTTTTTTCACATTTTTCTCACTCATACTAATTAAAAAACAAATTAGATTTTACAATAAAAAAAGCTAATTTGTGTTAAGTCAACCCGTCATAAGTTTCTCGAAGGAGTAATGAATAACGATCAAAATTCCTTTTCCTCTCCTTTTTCTTGTTTACATTTGAATTTCGCATGCGTTGGTCTCCACTCTCCAATCGCCTGGTTTCGATTTCGCGATAAGGGTTCGACGATGAACGAATTATTCAAATCTCAGTTTGAATCTGAGTGCCTGTTGAATTGTGAACCTGTGATGATCAAGCTGATTAGGGTTTGGTTTTGATATTGTATGATTAGTAATAGATCTGCACTGTGCCGTAGAGTACAGAATGGATGAATTAATGGGTCGATTAGCTGATCGCTGCACGGGCGATGTTGAGGTTGGCGATGCAAAGTTGCTATGATAGAAGTTAAATGTGTGCTTTATGTATTGGCATTGAGGTCAGTGTTGCTAGGTACGACTCATGGTCGTCGTGTTCGTTAAATGGACGTTATCTGTGACATAAATTTTGTGGGGGGTTTTCGTTATTAGTTGCACTTAAAGTATATTTAGTTGTAATACACAGAATGTAAGGGGGGTTGGAGTCTTCAGTAACTATGATCGGGATATTCATGCTATTACGTGTCGAAAACCTCCATGTCAACCTCTTCCGTTGATTATCGCTTTCCAGTCTGTCTTACCTTAGTTCAGAAGTGATTAAATCTGATTTAGTGTAAACTCTGTAGTATGACGTTTGACAGGAATCAAGAATCTGGGCTTTTTATGAATTTTCACCATAGTCTGTTATGCATTTGGAATCGGGGTGAAGTGTACCAAATACAGTATACGGACGTGCCACTAAGAGAGATAAGTTGTCAAGGGCCATGAAGCACAGAAGTATGGCTTTGAAAGAGCAACTGCTTAATGCCGCTTTTCAAAACAGTAGGTATTATGAAACCCAATAGCACCATGACCAGAATGAAATTCAAACTAGCACTATGTATCACGAACCCATTAATGATATTGTGATTGTTGTACACTGAAGGTTCTCTGTCATCCTCCGAAACAGGTGAGAAGAAATGTGGAAGCGATCAGCTCGGAAGATGACAACTATATGTACTGACTACTTCAATAAGGTCAGGATGTTCCTTACTGTTAAACTATGTCAAGCTAAACTTATTTGTCTTTTTCTTCTGTTCATTTGTTTGCGGCTTGCCTGTGCTTAGCGCTTATAATTCCATGTTGAGCTTTATGCCAACTACACTATCATTCATATGTATGTCCAAGGTTTCTTGTGTCTAGGTATACCTTGTTCATTTGAAAGCACTGAATCTCCTGAACTTCTTCATGCATAAGCTGAGTTATCTTCCGGTGGTTTCTTTGTGCTTGTATGAAACTGACATTCGTATAAGCTCGAATCAATCCTCCTGTGGTTGAAAATATCTGCCACGAATGGGATAATCTAGTGGTTCCATCGAATCCGTGATTGATTAAGACGACCATGAAAGAAAGCTACATTTTGAATCACTGTGAGAGCAAATGCATACTTGTTTGCGACTTTGGTGCTTTATTCATCGAATAGGTTAAAGCACAGTAGCACGCACTTGCAAATATGTCGGTCTAATTCAATGTAAAAGCATTTAGATAGCAATGGACTCTTTAACGACCACACAGACAGTCGACTAACTGTGGAAACCCGACCAAAAAATAACTGTAGGATTGTGACCCTGACCCTGATCTGATCTCCTTATCGGACTCCAGGATAATTTCACCGGAGTCAGGTAGTCGAAGACACTAAAGGTGCACTATCTCTAAAAAGTACCACTAACTCAGGTGGGGTTTAATGTTTCCATCAATCAGATGTAATAATGTCTTATCTTGAACGTGCAGTCTGTGTGTGTGTATTCTATGAAGTGTCTTGTCAACATTTAACTAAAGCTTGTGAGTTTTGAGTGTTGTTTCTCAAGATCTCTAGTATACTTGAAAGGGTCACTGGCTTATGAGCAATTCAACCAATTAGGCAGTCGTTCGCATAACAATATGAGTTTTATACAGGTCGATTAACTACATCTGGCATTTTGTTCACTTCTTGATGTGCTCTTGTGAATAGCAAACGAATGCGAGTACCAAAACCTTAAGATATCAAGTGAGTTCCACATAACGAGGTTATTCTGTGTCTGTCCACCTTGAATGTCAAATATCTATGCGTGCATTTTGCCTGCTTCTGTAACAAGCCGAGTCCTCTCCTTTCTTACTATATGAGAAACATCTCCTGGTTTGAAAATTTGGTTAAAGAGCCTTGTAGGTTCCTGGAGTTAGTTCCATATATTACAAAAATGAAAAGTTTGAGGATTTTCTAACGTAATTCTAGATCCCAAGGAATGGGGACTTAACGTAGTAATTGTTAGCTAGGACGCCTAGAGATCTTGTGTCTCGTGCAGTCATGTATCAGGTAGAAAAATGGAAATCTTCATTCTAATGCGCATGTTCTCGTAGCTTGTGGATATGCATTTCTTCCAAATCGCTAGCCAAGGAGATAGGTGGCCGACCAGTTAATTTTTATCCTCATAAGCGATTAATATGATCTTAAAAGACAGAGAGTGGTAAACGGAAATATCGCTTTGAAGATTGAGATCTTATCAAGTTGGTTTGTAATTGAACTAACAGGTTGTCCTCATTTCCTGATAACTTACTGTAAATAGTCATTAGCATGAGGTGAGATGGATACTTAGTAAACCTTCTATATCACCTTTTATCACAAAAAGATAGGTTAAGTTACTATCCGACAGGACTGCATGGTGATCTACAGCAGTTCTCCTTTATCCGTAACACTGTTGGACCACCGACTGTACTACAGAGCGACTGTATAAGAACTAAGGAGTGCAGTCGACTGAATAAGTCACCTCTCAAACACTAGCCTCTTTTCAAAGAACTTTGCAATGGACTCCAATGGCAAGCTTAGGGGATTCATGAAGGCGAAGCTAAGGCCATCTATCTATAGGGCTAAACCTTCCCCTTCTGCTCACTATACAACTAAGGTGAATTCCAAGTCATCTTCACCGACCACATCCTCAGTTGGTTATGTCGTCCACCAGGATATGAAACCTCAAGCCGTGCAGCAGGTTTCAATGGTTTTGTCAGCCGATGATGGTTACGACTCTGTCGGCTACGCAGATGGCTATTTCGGTGCTATTGCTGATGAAAGAGTTAATATGAGAGCTGCCAACTACATCTCCTCCGTCCAAGAGCGCTTTCGGCTCGAATGAATGAGTTACTCTGAACAGAATCCATACTGGAGTAGAGTTCATCGTCTTGTAGTTACAGTTTGTTGTTAGGTCATCTGTTAATAAAATCATATGTAATTAGAATTCTCACGTAAAGTCAGTTTGTTCTTTATGGTTGCTAAATGCTCTTTACAGGCTGTGCGTGTGGGAGTTTGGTTTGTAACTCATTTGAACTGATCCATTTTCCCCATCGAAATAAAAGCTCTGTATATGGGTTGGTTAAGTTCGAGTTGGTGTCGGCAAGTTAATGGTTATTTTTGTTTTCTAGACTGCAGAACTTAATAGTTTCTATTTCACTTGGTTCTAGGAACTTATATGCAGTATGAAAGTAGGGAAGCCTTTTTCATATACTGCGTCATAGCCTGCTGATTCATACACGGTCCATGTCAACATACTAAATGAAACTCGCACATACACCCACACATCGTTACTTACACCTGGGTTCGGCAAGCTGGTTCCTGGTGTCTTTCCTAATTATCTATGCCAAAGAGTTAAGAAAATAGAATTGAAACAGCTGATACTGTATCTGTGCTTACAAGTTACTTCTTCGTTCTTGGGTGGTCCGTTAAAAATGGAATGAAACAACTATGGATTATCGTTTCTGAAATCCAATATTTCCTTCCTATGATGTGATTTGTTTCTTGCTTGTGTGATTCAGTACCAGTATCTTTTCTGTTGATGGTTCTTTCTCCTTCGTGCTTGATTGTTGCATGCCTTTGTTTTTCCTCTTCTCTGCTCTTTGCAAGTGAACTAAATAGAGCATACTATATGCTTGTATTTGATCTGTGACGTGTGGTAGCTTTGTACTACCTAAATAGTCTAACTTGGTAGTTCAAATTGGAGCAATTGTTTTTTTTTTTTTTTTTCGTTTAGGTTTTATGCACTTCCAAAATGCTTGACAGTATATGAAGAGTTGCCTGCTTGGTTTTGTGTTGCCTCTGGGGAACTTCTGATGGTAACTTTTCGATAGTTGCTCCTTTTGTCAACGACCGAGGACCGAGAATCAGTCCTCCGAGCATGAGTGCATACCTTGTTTGAAACATCAGAGCCAACAATTGTTTGGTATATAAGGTTGGGAGTTTCGAAATCATGATTTTTTTTACAACTGCTCCTGGACCATGACGAGGAATCTGTTATACCTAAAATCCAAGCTTTTGATATGAGGCCTTATCAACTGGGTTATAGTATGAGTCCTTGACCGCTTGAGCCAAGATTTTTTTCGATCTTTCTGTCATTCATCACTCCTTGATTCAGCTTTTCGTAATCAGTTTGCCATTGCTGTGCTGAAAATATACGTGAATAGTTTTAGCTTTTTGTGTATATTCTTTGGCTTGTATCAAGTCAATAGAGAAAGGCGATATCATACTCGCTGTATGATACTGTTTGTTTCCTATACGATACACCGGAGTGGATTGTACTCAGTACGAGGTCAAGGATTTCAGGGGGAAATATCGAAAGTTGATGTGGACGGTTCTGAACCAAAAGATCCTCTAGAATCTGAGAATATTTGATGTTGCTTTAACTTTAGAGCAAGTGACAAGTCCTCTTTCAAATTAAAGATAGCATCCACTATCATCCAATTAAGCATTTTGGTTCAGCTTTAGGGGTCCGAAAAAGGCATATGCAATTTGGAGTGAAGAACAGGACAAAGAGGATATCCCGCCGGGATGAGTAACATAGATAGCCATTCATGCATTCTCTTTGCAACACTCATTGTGTGATTGATCCTTTATGGTAAAAGGAAATACAAAAACAAAGAAGTTGAGGCGAAACTTGAGCTTTGCTTATTTACTCGTTAATCACTCGTAAATGTGGCCTGATTACGCCTCATTGTGGAGCTGTTGCTCTTATCATGACTGAATTTATCTTCTTCATCAAGCTGATGCCTCGTTCTCTGTTTGTTGGTGATGGTTTTTTCACTTGTGAGGAATTGAAGGTTACCCATTAGTCCATGAAGAATAAGGAACAGAATTCTGGGAATTCAACTGACATTAGCAGTGGCGTCTGAATTTTTTAGTGTAGGGCGTTTGGTAGTTATGCTAGATGACTATGACACTTCACTTGAAGAAAAAAATAGATATATCATCCTCTTTGCATATATTCAAGTGTAATCGAACGCATCAGGGCATCGACCATCTTGAGTTGGCAAATAACAATATTGCCTTAGGCACTTGTAGGTTAGAATAGAGAGGGTAGCTATACATAAGTAAATATGTAGTTAGATTCCTAAGATGACATCTTATTCTTGAACATGACTATTTTTATCCTCCAGCTTGGAATTGCATGGGTTGATTGTTGAATTTGAGCACTCAGGGAAAAAGTTGTCTTAGTCTCTATAGTGAACACCAAGTGCTTTGGTTTTTCTTTGGGGCCTCCCCTCTGAAGCAACAGAGTCAAGGGCCAGCAACTTATTTGTGCCATATCTTTCAGGAAAGAGCGCCTTAAGATTTCAACAAGAGCCACTTACTCGGGGGCCATTGTATCAAGGATGATGATGATGATAGTCTTTTACTTGTTTTGTAGGTAAGTAATCATGGAATTCGCATTTTAACTAAATACTACTCTATGATGACTTGGAAAACATGATTATTGTACATTCGCTCTGTTATATGTCCTATAGAAGAAGCATAAAGTCATTTGTCTGTAGGTACCATGTGACGAAGGGACTTGTCGAACAAGGAGATTTTGGCTCAGGTACGGCAAACTCAGGATGAACCTATGATGATCTTTTCAAGTGACGGATAAGCACAGGATGCTTTCGCTCACACTTTACACTCGGTTTGGTTGAAAGTATCGAATGCTGCGCTGATGATTGAAATGTGAGTGATCTTTTGGTGAATTCCATTTTCCTGTACGTTCGTTTCTGTCTCCAAACATCCATGTGCTTGAACTTTGTCGATTCTATCAGCTCGAAAATGCAAAAAGTTTGTGAGTTGATAGATCATGCGATCAGCATCGTCATCCTTTTTCTCCTTTGCCTGATACCAGTGCATCTGCTTTCTTTCATTTCTATGCAAACTATTCCTTCATTGATTCTTTTGTCGCGAACATGAAACGCGATCTTGGCTGAAGTTTAGATAAGAATCATTTATTGCATTCGTGAGTCAGATCCTTCATTTCAATTGGAAATTCACAAGGGACAAAGAAGAAGCATCTATAGGCATGTGATTACATTGTAAGGAAATTATGGGTGTGATGTTCTCATGTGTCACATGGTGACACCATCCATTAAACTCTTGTTCTATCTATTTCCAAATCTTAAAATTCGACAGGATGTTGAGACTATCAAGTGATGGGAACACCTACATAAGACTTGCTTTTATGTTCATGTTGTATGTCCTGTTTTGTGGGCATGATCGATCTACGTGCATCTTCCTCAGATGATTTAGCTGTCTAAGCATATTACATTGTCCAGTTTCATGCATCTGAAGTGTTATTTAACTGAGGAAGATAAAATCGTATGAGATTGATCTTATTGGGATCTTTATCATTGTTTTCTGTTTTAAACGCAGGGGTAAGTATTAAATCTCGTTTCTGTTTTGTTACACTTAGTGGTTGTCTAGCAAGCATGCATCGCAGAAGAGCACATATTCTCCGAAAGAACAGTCGGATTTCCAATCAACGATAATGTAGCTGCTTGAATCAACAACAACGTGGTAGAATTAATATCCTAACCATTTATTAGTATGACTTGTTTTTTGTTTTTAGTCAAGTCATTCACCGTCAAGAAGACACAAGAGTACCGATTAGATCAGAATTGGGGCAGACTGGGACGCTTAAGGGATACAAAGCTCTTACAAGGTTCGTCTCTGAGCAGACCAGGACCGACCTTAATTTTTTTTTTCTTTTTCAAATATGATTTTTTTTTGTGTTTTCTGTGAGTTTTATGGTTTAGAATGCTAATACCATGTTATCCTACAAAGAAACGAAGCTCATGAATCACCTACCTTTCAACCAACAGCTAGAAAAGTGGATGAAAGATACTTTGGCAATGAGACAATGCATCTAATCAAATGACAAATAGTTGCATGAATCTCTATCTTGAACCTTTATCAAAGAACTATACTCTCCCCTAGGTACCCCCCTAGCTTATTATCCATACAACCATAACTTATGTATAAATAGACCGCCTTGGTTTGATATCTCACAACATCATATCAGCACTATCCGGTTTTCTTTTTCCCTCCATTTCTATATCTTTTTGTCCATAACTTATCAAATGGAGTCGGCTGGCAAGCGAAGAGGGTTGATGAAAGGAAAGCTTATGTCGTCCCTCTATCGAGCTGCCTGCAGCAGTCAACATACAAAGAAGGTTAAACCGAAGCACGCGGCCTCTAGCATAGGCTATGTTATGAACCAAGACATTATGAAGCCACAACCAATGCACAATGTTTCCTATATCTTGCCAACCAACGATGTCATGACTGGTTATTCTCATGACTCCATGAGTCAGCTCGGTGGTTACTTTTGTGCTGTCGATGATGAAAGAGTAAACATGAAAGCTGCAAACTATATTTCTTGTGTTAGGGAGCGTTTTAGGGTCGAAGGGATCAACTCTTAGTTAGCAAAACTAAATGGAAAACTTTTCGATCTTCGATAACGCTTGTAATAAACGCTATGTCTATTAGCATGTCATACCCTGAACGTGACTTTAGAGTTCTGGATATGGCAATGAGATTGCATGAGAATTGCACAACAATGGGCGGGCCATTGAGGTTTTGTTATATACTATGAACTTTAAATAGCAGCGTCCTATAGTTATGTTACTTTCACAACGTACATATCATGATCTGCTTTGTGTTTGTAGCTGGGATGCATGTAATAACCTTGCATCTTCTGCCTTATGGACACTCGGGATTGTGATAAAAAGGCGTTTTTGAGATACAAACATTTGAACTGGATTTGACATATATTGATTCTCGTCAACATTGATCGCTATTACTCGCAGATAAGTACATGCTTTGATGTTAAATTTTTAGGGGTGATTTTGTTGTCTTTGGAGAGCCGCGACCTTGATGCTGTTCAGCTCTGACATTTTCCAGATTATGGTCTTAACGGTCTCCCAGTTTGTTTGGTTCGACGATGGTTAATTGATTGATTGATTGACAGTCTGATAATTCCAGTTGATATATGTCCACTGCTTCTCTGAGCAGCTTTCGAATTTGCTTGAAGTAGATTCACTGGATGAAGGAGGTGTTGGAGTAGAGATCAAATACCCATTTGATCTAATCGCAGCAATCGCAATATTGCCTCAAAGATTGTGAGTTTGCTTTCTTGATTCCAAACAAATATTCTTGCTCATTAGATATAGGAAGAGAAACTGAGAAGTGTTGTGTATAACTATGGAAGAAGATGCATTTCTTCCTATCTTCCTTCAAGTCGTGACAGAAGTAACGATTTGTGATTATGAAGATAATGATAATTGCTAATATAGATCTGACAATATGTGCCAGTAAGTGTTGATGCATATGGGTTTGCATAAGAGTGACCGAGGGGACAAAAAGTAACAGATGAAGCGGCCATATGATTATGAAGATGAAAGTCGTCTTTGCTAAACTATTACTGGTTAGCATAGTCCTATAACATGGCCTTGAACTGGAGGAGAATGTACAAAAAGAACATGCGAGCTATTGCAATATAGAAGGAAAGCAGGAGAGATCCATTGAAATAGT
This sequence comes from Drosera spatulata, assembly GCA_035668315.1. NCBI lineage: Eukaryota > Viridiplantae > Streptophyta > Magnoliopsida > Caryophyllales > Droseraceae > Drosera > Drosera spatulata. The sequence goes on along the minus strand of JAOVYX010018124.1, from coordinate 7,485 downwards.
TCTGCTGGTGCCTTAAGATGATACACGGGAGTAATCCACGGCCAGCATCATCGGTCAACTTCAACCCAGATGAACGTGAACTCCGATGGCGATCAGGAAAATGGTGATGAGAACGAAGTAGATGACGGCATGGACGAGAATGGAGGCTCCACTGGTTTGCATATTTCCTAGCTCCACTATCTTGTTTTTCCCAGGCAGCTGAAACAAAAGCCCCGGCGACAACAAGACGAAGAACAACACCGCCATCACAACAGGTCCCCAATCTACCATCTCTCTCTTGCTTTCTCTTACTCTTGTGACGATATTCCTTGTTCTCTATTCGTTGATTGGATTTGTTTGCTATCAGTGACAGGAGACCAAATAGAAAGGCGACAACGGCACTTATAGCAGGAAAAGTTTGTCAGGGAGAGGAAGAAAGAAAGGGATAGTTTCCGAAGTGAGCAAAAGGATGACCTTGAAACGGAGCAAAGGTTGGTTTCGTGTTTCATTTCCTGTAGCACTATAAAGCAGAACCCACTTAATCTATACCTTTCTTCCACTTTAAACGCTCCGTATCCTCGTTTCCTTCTCGACATTGGCTTGCCAGTACAGTCGGTTTCTTCTTTAGCAAGAAAAGTTCGATCTACAAACTTCAAGTGACCCTTTTACTGAGTCTTGCGTCTCATATATTACCCTGTATCGAAGTGAAACATTATTCTATCACCTTCAGACAAAATGACAGATTGGGGTCCTGTGGTCGTGGCTGTGGCGTTGTTTATACTGCTGTCGCCAGGGCTGCTGTTTCAACTTCCTGCAAGAACGAGGGTGGTGGAGTTCGGGAACATGAGCACCAGCGGGATATCCATTCTCGTCCATGGCATCATCTTCTTCTGCATCATCACCATCTTGACCATCGCCATTGGCATCCACATACGCACAGGTTGATTCAACATATTTTCACCTCTTTATCAAAGTATTTGAGGAATAAGTGGATCAGTAGTCAGTAGACAGTAGACGTCATCATCTACCTTGTTTTGGCCGATTATCAGCTTGGTCGTGGAAGCGTGCATGCATGTAGTAGCATGATTCCTGAGATACTTGTATGCATACTCGAATATTAGTGAGAAACGAGGATGTCAAGCCGTATGTATTGCCGGCTCATTCTTATCACGCTTGATCAAGTTGGTTGGTTGTCGACATTGTTTATTTTGTACTGACAATTGAACTGGCACAGAATGATCCACGGTCACTACTTTTTGCTCCATTCAAACACAAATTCAATTAGGGAATGACGTAATCCAGAACAAGAAAAACTAATTTCATAATGGTTATGTTCAAGGATAGAACTTTTTTACCATAAAGAAAATTGATCTGAAATTAAACATTTCTATTTTAGACTTAACGCTAGCCATCCAATTATTCAAACTAACCAAGGGCCAACAGAGCTAGTAAATTGTAAACTAACACCGTTTTTGAGTTCTCAACAAGACAACACCAAGCATCATAACTATCATCATCTAATCCCTCTTCAGATCTCAAACAGAAAAGAAGCTTCAATTCACTGACCCCCGACGCGCAGCGGGAATGGAATGAATCTGGTAGTTGGTTGTTTCAGCCGGTGTAGATGTGGAGGTGAGCGGCGAGGAGGAGAACGGCGTAGACGGCGAAGAAGAGGAGGGTGTGGACGAATACGGCCCTTCCGTTGGTCTTCATGGAGCCGAACTCCACGGGGCGGCTGTTTCCGGGGATCTGAAACAGCAGCCCCGGGGATAGCACCACGAACAGCACCACTCCCACCAGCACCGGCGCCCAATCCGTCATATCGACAGGAACAATTAGTGGTGTGGTTTTGGGTTCGATTAGTTTAGTAGAAAAAACTCAAAAGAGATGGAGAGCATTCATGATTGAGCATGTGCGCTTTGTAAAGTTCTGGGGAAAAGCAAACCCCATCGAAATTATTAAGCCGCGTTTAGTCGGTCCTTATCGATCAATATTTGATATTTAATATATAAATTAAATTATCTTATTATTATTATTAAAAAAATTTAAATTTTTCACAATAAAAACCCATAAATTTTCAAACACATATAAAAATTCTTAGAAAAACGAATCGATGATTGTCAAAATTATAATTGAATGAAAACATGATTTTAATCTTAATGCTTGATTTTCTAATCCAATAATCCTCCGAGTTTAGCCATAAATCCATCGAACTCAGTAACTCAAAATCTTATGCCACCAGAGAATACAGTGGATCATTGAGGATTCCTGATATGATGACAGGATGAATGGATGATGCTCATTCATCTCCTAACCCCCCTCGTTTCGAACTCATTAGACACTAACAGCATAGATACTTCGAGGAATCGAATACCAAACCAGAAAGAGCTTCAAAGAGCATCTCTTGCTAGAAGAACGGAAGAAGGTGGAATCAGAATCGTATTCCCTCCTTTGTCTAACGAATTTTTCAGTCGCGGTTTAGCTGTTAGTCCTCAGCTCAACCATTTGATTTCATCAGCTCCGTTTCACCTGTGTTTAATTACCTCTTTGTCCGCTTCACATAAGTGGTGACCTTAGTTAACATGAGAGACTGGGCGAGCCTGATCATCGCCACAGCTTTGTTCGCCTTCTTGTCACCCGGATTGATCATCCAATTGCCTGGAAAGCAGCATCCAGTCGACTTCATCAGCATGAAGACCAGCGTTGCCTCCATATTTGTACGTGCTGTTTTTTATGATTTGATCATTATTGTGTTGCTCGTTTCACTAGATCTTCATATTTATGCCTAGTCAACCTCTACATGCCACCTAAACTATGCAAGACATTTCATGGTAGTGATCAAATTCAGTTCTTTTCCGACCATAGTACATCGTGTGTATGTACTGTTATCGAAATGGAGTTATTGTCATCGGTAATCAACAGCCGGTGACCCAAAAATTGTCATGAAATGGCTGTAATCGAAATTTGGACAATTTTGACGGCACAATACCCAACTTGCTCCCATGGTAAGGAATAACCAGTTACATCAAAAACCAGAGTCAATACAACTAAAACACACTTGTAACCAGCTACATTCACACGGTTTTTTAAATCCACCAACGAGATATACACGAAATTTGTGTTGGATCATCATTAAAATCATCATATTACCGACCACGGATGAACTGATCGAATTAACTAACCAAAGTGAAATTCAGCCATCATGCATTGAACCGCAAAAGCCTCAATAATGATCACACGATTTTAAAAAGTTATACAAATTTGTTCAGAATCTATTCATCAATCATACAATTTCATTACAAGGCACATAAATTTGTTGTTCTATCTATGATGATCCGATGTAGACATGGACGCCGATGGCGAGCAAGAAGATGCAGACTAGAACAAAGTATATGATCGAGTGAACACAAATCGAGGCGCCGCTGGTTTGAAAATTGTTGAACTCGATGTACTTGTTGCGTCCCGGGATCTGAATCAACAGTCCCGGTGTTAATAGCACGAACAGCACCACAGAAACGAACACCGGGCCCCAATCCGACATAGTTTTCGACGACGACGAAGACGAAGACGATGATGACGATGGTCGTGATGATGATGATGATGGTTGGCTTTGATTGAATTTGGATGAGATTTGTGTGATGATGAGTGGGATTTGGATTTGTGAAGGTGGGAGTGGAATTGGGGGTGTTAGGGTTTGGGGAGGGAAGGGACCAGTTGATTGATGAGGAAGGGAAAGCGTTGAGGGTGAAAGGTGTGGAAATTGAATTATTGATTTGAGTATTTGAGCGAACTATGACGGCAAGGTTACCGTATAGTCCTCCTTGTTTGCTACTTGCTGTAAGAGAAATGTTAACTAAATTTTCGTGTTGTGTATTGGTCATGATGTGTTTGATGGATGATATGTGGATTAAATATGGAAGAATAATATAAACATTATGATAGAGATTTTTCATGGAAAATCCATATAGTATTTATTAGTTAATGATGTTTCGTGTCTTGGTTTAGGATTTTGTACTCATCTAGTTATACTAGTTTGAGAAGGACGAGAATGTTTCTTATACATTGAAAACAACCTCGAACTATGTTTTTTTGGATGATTAATTATAGTGTGACTGTATGATGCTGTACTAGTTCATTAAAGGAAACGCTTCATCATAACAATAGGCATCAGATTGTGCTAGGTTAGTTCGGAATGCAACACTCATGACTTGATTCTTGAGCAAAAGTTCAGAACAAGAGGGACTAAGAAAAGCGGGAGTTGAAGATGGAGCAATCCCTCCGTATCTCTCCCTCGTTACCCGTCTTGACCCCGACTCTCCCTAGCTTCTTCATAGCCACGACGAATGCATCAAAGAATCTGCTCTGATTCGCGGCAAAATTAAGCACAGTAGGCCTAGGCGCAGAGTCAGTGAATAGTACCTCATCAGAACTAAACATTCCTTTCCCCTGCACCAGGTCCTGGAAGTACAGGTTATCGAACCTTAATGGTGTTTGAGGATCCATGGGCACGGCGATAGCAGGGTCCACGTTCCCTGGACACTCTAACATCAATTGTCTAGCGTAGGCCGGGTTGAGCGAGGGATCAACATGGCTCGAGCTGGGGAAATTGTATATCCTGTTGGCAAAGCGGCTACAATGGGAAACTCCAATAGTGTGAGCTCCAGATAGCGCGATCATGTCTTGTTGTTTAAGATTGTGCTTTGCGAATAAGCTCACAAGCTGAGAGAAACTGAAGTTTGGTTCCGGTAGCTTGCCAGCAACATCCGAGGCTTTCGACACAAGCCCGTCTCTTCGCCCGAGTTCCACATTGAAGGAAGGACCTCCTGTCTATAATTTCATTATAATGCTATAAGCTTTTTTTTGTGTATAACCTGATGAGACAGTATTCTGGGGCGTGGAAAGAGGATTAAGCTTGTTGTTTACCAGGACAACAACATCTCTCGCGGCGAGAGCCAGGATGTCGGCACAAGATACTATACCAGGGCATTGCGCTTCGACTGCCTGCTTGGCCTTGATCACGGTGTCAAAGCCATCTCCGGCCAAGGACAGGTTGTCCGGTGCGTCCCTTTCGGCATCTCCTCTTGGGGAGAATATCATTATTGATGCATCACACCCCTGCTGTTGAACGTGAATTCAGGCATGTGATGAACGAGGAAAACCAATATTCGTTAAACTTGTTGTATCGCGGGATCAAAAGAAGTGACGGGAGCGATCACCTGGATGAAGCAGTCGTGAAAGAAGAGACGAAGGGTGGCTTGAGCAGTAACATGAGTCTGGAAAAACTTCTTGGTCACAGCGTGCCGCACGATGGCCTCCACATTCGGACACCTAGCATCATACAAGTTCTCGATCAGCTTCGCTTCCCTCGTTCCCATACTCGTCATCATAACAACCAAAACCAGTGTCGTTACTCTCCATGCCTCCATCACTTTCAAAGTTCTCGCCATTCCTTCGTCTGAGATCATATATTTCTAGCAGGTACAAGAGTGAAGGATGAAAGGGAAAGCTCCTAAGGCAAGAACAGCATGATCAGTATCTCTTTTGTATCATGTTCAAGTCCAAGTATAAAAGGATCTACCAAATATGGGGTTGAAGTGGAATGATCTGTTTCTGGGCCAAAGAGCATTTATACTTGAGGAGCTTTTATACTTTAAACCAAAACGGTACGTACAATGGGTTTGGTTAGTGTCTTATGTCTTTTGCAAGTGTCCTGGAATGTTTATATGTTCGATGCCGTGTCCATAAACAAGAGCCAAAACAGAAACAACTATCTATTATACCAACTGGTTTAAGAAAAGAATGATCTGTGAGTCTGTGACGACCATCAATAATGCAGATGGAGTCGCCGCCTTATGGTCTTCGATGATCAGGCCGAAGACAACCCGAAACAATGGTGAGGATCAGGAATCCCTTGAGCATTGAATGGCATGGTATTGATGGAGTAGAAAAGAATGAGAAATGATGCAACTTTATATCTGAGTTCGTCTAATCGGGTTTAGGCCAGCGTGGTTTATTATCATCTTCGGGCGACGAATCTAATGTAACCGATGTGTGACACCACGTAGGGGTTTAGGCTTGTTGTCTTTGAAGCTTGATGCTTGTGTATGGCTAATAGTGTGCCCGAATGATTTGAGAATGATACATTACCCTGTGCGCGAGTCAATTTTTTAGGAAGTAGTACAATTTTTCACTGCAACTGAAAGGAAATAGGGTGAGCAGTTCAGACGAATATTGCTCCCAGCTACTGTATGTGCCAGTAAAAGGTGTGTCACTTCGCTCCAACTTGTATCATAGTGGACTGGACTATGAATGGGAATCGCTATGAAGCAAGCAATAGCACAACCAATGAGATGTAGCCATGAGGTGACATTTTCAACATGCATAATTAATGTAGCTATGACTAATGAAGTATAAGCAATAGCTATATCAAAAAAATAGTACCAAGTAATTTTGTGTTCCCAGTCCCTCCACCTCACTTCTCCCTTCTATGTCTCTTTTTTCTTTTGATTGAGAATAATATATTTTTTTCGTCTTATAATAAATATAATAAATTGATCGATATGAGATTTATATGTATATTGAATTTTATGAAATTTGATATTCTCGTCGTGCAGTGCTATGTGCATATCATCCAACAACTGTCAATAATATGCTCTATTTTATCATAGTGTTGAAATTTTGAATACTGTATTTAGGTTGAGGAATAACCATCCAGCATTAGCACATTTTCATCAGATTTTTGTTCATTACATTGCATTGTATTTTCATCGGTAAATTTGTTTGAGACTTGTTTAATGTGTAACTCAGTTTTTGATTTACTGAATATATATATAAATATCATTTCTAGTATCTGTGAACACACATGGAGGATCAACATCCACGACCAGATTCTGGGAAATCAATTGATTACCAATTTAGTCAATCTAACACTCAAAATACAAGGATTGATGCAACCCTTCAATCCTTCCATGTTCTTCCAACAAAATTAAAGTCATCAAAGGATGAAGATGTTTGTCGGTCCCAATACATCTCACACTTCTTCGCCAAGTTTGATATATGGGTCTCAGAATCCAAAAGAATTTCCACAGCCAGAAGAGATTGATGATTCTCAACCACCTCATGTTGAGGCTCCATCACAAGTTACGATAGATAACTCACCGGGAGAAAGAGGTGGAAACTGGTCCGTTTTAGAAGACACGAGATTATGTCTTGCTTGGGTCAGGATATCTGCTGATCCAAAAACAGGATCAAGCCAGGAAAAAAGGTCTTTTTGGTGTAGGATTTTTGATGATTTTGTGTTGCAACCTAGAAAAAATGAAGCTGTGATTAGAACCCAAGAAGGGTGTGATTTGCGAATGCAGCATATTAGGGGCGATTTGAACAAGTGGTCTGCTGCTTTGAAAAAGGTTCATGATTGTCCTCGTAGTGAAACCAATGAGCTATTACTGGTAATCATTCTATTTCATTACAAGTTTTTAATTCAAATTTCATTTAAGTTTGATACTT
>JAOVYX010018123.1:0-20761 GCA_035668315.1 Drosera spatulata | reverse complement strand
ATCCCCACCAATCCTCACTTTCCCCAAAAGTCTTCCTCTTCCTCCTGATTCCTCCTCTTCTTCACCTCTGCGTCTCATCACATCTCCTTCCTCTCAATCCTCTACCTCTTCTACACCAACGCGGCAAGGATACGGTGAAGCAAACGCGTAAAGGGGAGGACCACGCGATGAAGATTTGAGGCACCTTCGCCGCACCACCATCAATACTTAGAAACAGTTCCATCTCTCCGCCCAGTAAACACCGGCCATAGGGCATGTTGATACTGCAGGAGGACATCATGCAGTGGTAAATTGTTAATATTCCTCAATCAACTGAATATCGGTAGGTGAGATAAAAAAAAGGTGCATATATTAATAAAATAATATTGTTAATGTATGATCATTAGTTCTGGATGTTGTTTATGCTATGCTATAATGTCATTAATTATAATGAGATTCTTAGACATGCAATAACCTTAATGCTTACTTGAAGGGATACCACATCCCCAGCAGCTAAAGCCACGATATCAGCACAAGAAACAACTCCAGGGCACACTTGTTCCAGTTGGGTTTTGATCGCATCGACCACGTTAAATCCTCCAAGAGTTAAATTGGGTATAGCATCTTTCTCAGCTGTATTTCCAGGAGTTGAGTCTAAGAGAACGGAACAATCACAACCCTGTAATGTGAGTGAACAATTATTAGTATTGGCAGCTCTTAAGTTCGTCCTGTAACACTATTATCTGATTTAGTGCCTCATGTTAATGAGAAAAAAAATTTACTATTTCATCTGCCTACATCATCACTAGTCTTATGTCGTAAGTGGTGCTCTTCCTACATCGCCATGAAGTTTGTCTAGCCTTTAAGTTACCATTGAGATATAACCTGCGTAGGGCAGTGAATTGGCATTCTTAGTATTAGACGGGTTGAATAACTAATCCTGTTAACATATGTTACATTAAAAAAAGAACCTTGATGAGCAATCCCGTCTATAGGGATATCCCTCTAATCCCTTACTATCAATCCCTCCTCCCACATAGTATTAATGATCCCACTACTAAACCTTCGTTCACCACCCTACCACACACCAAACATTGTTTGTGAAAGACAACATGAGATAATTAATTCCCCTATTAATAATGAAGGGATTAATAATCCCTTCACTATTTATCCTATTTTATTCAGTCCACGCACCAAATGAGGCCTAATATTGCATGGCAACAACCAACTAGTTGCTCCTTGCAGCAAAGATTATTTTTCCTCTTTTATTAAGAATAATATTGATAATTATACATTTTAAAAAATAAACAAATAAATAATTTATCATCTACCCTTGATATTTGATAATACTTTGTTCCAATAGCCATGAACGTGCAAGGATGTAAGAATACTATATGGGACGCATGCACACCCCTTTGATTCTTTGAACCGAAAAAAGAAATAAATTAGCCGCATGGAACCATTCTTTCCATTTGACAAATGCTTATTAAATTCCTACATCATGTTCTCAAATGCTATACACTAAATTTTTTATATTTTTTTATTTTTTGAAAAGGCCTATACACTCAATTTTATTTAACTACAAAAGTATGTATTGACATTTTGCCTCTATAAGAAGGATCCTCAGTTCAACAGTGGAATCAACAAAGTTTGTAGAATATACAAAATTTTGAGTTAGAAAGAACTAACAATGAGGCCTAGTTTTCTTTTGCTTGTTGTCATATTGGTGGCTGCCGCAACTGGGTTCTGTAATGGTGATGGACTGCAGCCAGGGTACTACCAGCGGAGATGCCCACAGGCCGAGGCAGTAGCAAGAGGTATCACTTGGCGAAGGGTTTCCCAGAATGCCACCTTGGCTGCCAAGCTACTCAGACTTCATTTCCATGATTGCTTCGTCGAGGTATTAAGGATAATTGCATGCTTGCTTTATGACAAGGTCCAGGACGTCTTTTTTGATGACGCATAATTCATGTCAGATTTAGGATTAGCTACAAAATCAGTTTGCTCTTGGTCATTGAAAGAATTTTTGAGAGAAATGTTTGGGCAGTGTTTGCCATTCCATTGAGATGCTCTTAAAGAGCCTCTTTTATCAGATTCTCAAAGCTCGTCACAAAAGCTGAATAGAAGATATTTTTATCGTTATATGCCTCCTTTATAAATACGGTACCTTATTGAGCTGAAACCTGGGCTTTGTTTGGTCATACTCATACCAAGTGTCTAATATACAAGAAGTATTTTTACATTTAAAATTTGATATCATGTATATAAGAGACCTCGATATACCGAAAGCTCAAACTTTTTGCTGATGTCCTATAATTGTTATTCAGAGCTTATTATACAGCCGAGGTTTGCATTTGACATCTGTAGTGTTTGAAAACATTTCAGGGTTGTGATGGCTCAATCTTAATAGACTCAACTCCTAACAATACAGCTGAAAAGGACGCTATACCAAATTTAACCCTTGGAGGATTCGATGTCATCGACGAGATTAAAACTAAACTTGAACAAGAATGTCCTGGAGTTGTTTCATGTGCCGACATAGTTGCTTTGGCTGCACGAGATTCAGTTTCCTTCCAGGTAATGCAACATATATTGTTGCTATATAGCATGTGTGTTTTCTGAAAGAGCCGATATGTTTGCTACTGTAATCAATAACTTTTATGAATTATCAGGATTTAGTAACTTTAGCAGATAGAAGTATATAACTACCGTCGTGACTTCAAATAATTATACATGTTGTATGCCACTATTCACAGTATCGACATGCGCTATGGCCCGTGTTTACTGGAAGGAGGGATGGAAGAGTTTCAAAGGCCTCTGAGGCACTCGCTAATTTGCCCTCTCCCTTTCTGAATTACACCGGTCTCACTCAAAGCTTTGCCAGCAAAGGCCTCGATGCCACAGATCTTGTTGTTCTCTCAGGTGATGCACACATAGTACTTACAGCACTTGTCCATTGTCAATTAACAAGAATAAAATAAAATGAAAGAAAATAGTTGGTAATGTACTGACAGAATACCAGCTATTCCTTTCCAAACAACATTCCGTTGGCCATTCGTTTGGTTTAGGGATAGATAAGGGGTTAGGGATGATTTGATTACTTAGTCTAACTTCTTGTTTATTTGTAAAGGGATTGGAATGCTTAATCCTATTAAACAGGAATAATCCCTAGGACGGGGATAATTCAGTTGGATGGAGCAGTGAGATTATGTAACTCTAAGATGGAGTGCTCGTGGGAATTTATCCAGTCTATTGTGGACAGAAAAGTTGTCCATAATCAACATCATTTTGATAGGGGAGCAACAGAAAAGAGATGAAAGCTGAAGAAACTAACACTCGAGTACTTTTATAATGCAGGAGCACATACAATAGGAGTTGCTCATTGTAATGTGGTTGTCAACAGGCTATACAATTTCACCGGTAAAGGAGACGCTGATCCTTCTCTTGATCCAAACTATGCCAATTTCTTAAGGACAAAGTGCCCGCGAAACTTCAGCAGCTCCACCACATTGCAAATGGATCCAAACAGTGCGTTGTCTTTCGACACACATTACTACCTGACCGTCCAGCAACATAGGGGCCTCTTCCAATCTGATGCGGCACTTCTCACTGACCCACTTTCGTCCTACATAGTCAACATCCTGCAAAATCCACGAAACTTCTTCCCAAATTTCGCTCGTTCCATGATAAAAATGGGCGACGTTGGAGTGCTTACTGGAAATGCTGGAGAAATCAGGAAAAATTGTCATGTCATAAATTAAGGGACGATGATAAAAACTTCAGTGTTGGATGATCATGATTGCCTGTACACTGATTCCTACTTCTTGTATTTTTCCTTTTTTTTTTTTTATAATAAAGAAATTTTGAATCACGTATACTAATTACTCTTAAGTGAGAATAAGGTTGCTACGGAGGATCTATGTTTACTTATACATTTGGCACTACACTGTTGGAATTGACAACACCAATCAAAATCCAAACTCAAGCCCATAATCAATTATACCCAACTTCAAGATCCATAACTTAATCCTTAGATATTTTGTGTAGATTTTTATAAGGGTAGGTTTTAGAATATTTTCTACAATATTTTATGAAAATATCTATGGGAATATTCATAGGATTATTCTTGGAGAACTCTAGAGAGTTTCTTCTATCCGTTAGATCGTTGTATTCCTCACGGTCCATTAGAAGAGGTGAATAGTATAAATAGGGGCTATGTCATTGTTGTAAGATCATCCAAAACAAGTAAGAATCTACAAGGTGTAAGAGTGAGTTATGTCCACAAAATGTGTAGTGTTTTCATTGAGTTAAGATGTTTAGAGGTGTGAGTGTTATATTACTTTTATAATATCAATAAAGTATCTTATTTTGATCACTCTCTTATCCTCGTAAACTCAACAAATGATATTAGAGCCACGGTTGTCCTAAAGATAAGGTTGTCCTTTCAACACACTTAAACCCAGAAGTGATAAGCTTTAATAAGGATCGGATCATTGATTCGGGCTCCTCTAACCGTATGGATAGGAATAAGAAGACGCTGCAAAAGATTATCAATCTTAAGGGAAAACAAAAGGAGGTGCGGTTGCCGAATATCTATCATGAGATATATAAGAAGAGAAATCTTGTCTCCGTATCCTAACGCACATCATGTGGGAACTATGTGGTGTTTGGATCACAAGGTATAAAGGTGTACCGAAAATTAAAAATATTGGGTACACTGGTAATGAAGGGACATAGATTGGAGTCAATCTACGTAACGTCCACTAAACCAACGTACGCAAATAGGAGTCAAAAGAACATGGTGACAGATTTGTGGAGCGCTAGACTTGGGCATTTGAGTAATCGCAACAGCTTGAGGAGAAAGCTGCAAAAGAAATCAAATGAGCACAAATATAAAAGTCTAGATGAAGTTAACTCACTGAAGTCACAAGAGTGCCCCAAAGTCCCTCGACGAACATAAATTTACGAAAAGTCATCAGGAAAGAAGTAGTCACTGGAAAAGGCTCGGCCGACATAAATAGAAATCAAAGAACTTAAGTTACAGCTACGAACATCCTCTAGAGTTAAGGAGTCAAAGCCAATGTTTACGAACGTAGCTATCACGACAGAAAAAGACACAAAGGAAATTTTCAAAGATAAAATAGGAGAGGGACATCACAAAAGAAGGTATAGATGAAGCCGTTCAATACGAAGAATCGAAAAGCATGCTGCTTTACTAAAGGAGACAACCAGGAGAAACTTAAGGGACCCACTTGGATAGAAGCAAGAAGGGTAGATGTTGAGGGGGAGTATTGGAGTTGACAACACCAATCAAAATCCAAACTCAAGCCCAAGATCAATTATAAACCCAAGCCCAAGATCCATAACTTAACCCTTAGATATTTTATGTAGATTTTTATAAGAGTAGGTTCTACAATATTTTCTAGAATATTCTATGATAATATTCCTAGGATTATTCTTGAAGAATTCTAGATAGTTTCTCTTAGCCATTGGATTGTTGTAATCCTCACCATTCATTAGAGGACGTGTATAGTATAAATAGGGACTATGTCATTGTTGTAAAACCATCCAAGAAAAGTAAGAGTCTCCAAGATTTAAGAGTGAGTTGTGTTTACATAGTGTGTAGTGTTTTCATTAAGTCAAGAAGTTTAGAGGTGTGAGTGTTATCATTTCCACAATATCAATAAAGTATCTTATTTTGATCACTATCTCATCCTCGTAAACTCAACATACACGTATAGACTCTTCCCCCTGTATAGGTATTTTCCAGTAGTACATACTAGGATATATATGCTTTGAAGATTGGTTTGAGATTTCATCTAGATTTTATTTTTTTATTTGATATGTTTAGATTATCTTTAGAGTTAAATGTTTTTACGATATATCTTGAGTTAGATATTGTAGGTAAACAATTCTATACATAAATAGGGGGCTTATTGGTAGAGGTTTTTTGTGGTGTTGCGGACTAGCCTTTCCTCTAGCGTTAGAGCGAAACACAAAGTGAAATTAAACGAGTTAAGAGAGACAAATCAAGTTGTAATCCTTTGGTCGGTTGATTAGTGATTTATTCTTTGTGGTTTTTTTCTATCCCGTGAGGATTTATCCACGTTAAATCATGTGTGTTATCGTTTCGCTTCTTGTTCGTTGTGATCGTTTATTTGATTGTGGTATTCGTTACATCAATTTCTCGAGATAAGTTCGTAACAACTGATATCAGAGTTACAGATTACATCTCGGGGAGGAAAGTTCAAATCTTTAAGGAGAAAAATTTGGTCTTTCAGTTAAAGATCATTTCTTTGGATAATTATTGAACCTTTCGGACTTAAAAAGTTTTGTAGATGAGAAGGTGGTGAATATCAAAAAATTCAAACTAAGCCACAAGCTGAGACACTATGTGTGAATGTCTAAAGGATAAGAACATAGGAAAGTGTTGTGCGAGTGAAGCAGAACGAGGACGACAATGATGAAGAGCTCTACATGACCTTAGGATCATCACACTCCTAAGGAATCTGCGGCAGAAAAAGACTCCAGATATTCCAGGATGTCTATGAAAGGTGGAGTGATTGAGATATGTAGAGGTTTTATTGTCGTGATGAAGGCTTGGGAGCAAAGTTATGGATGCGAGATTCAAGGACAATCGTACAAGAACCGAGACAAAAGGCAGCATAGGAGCGTCAAGAAGTCTAAGGAATATTCATTTAACACGAATTAAGATCGTTCTCATACAGATAGTGGAGATCCAGTTAGTCATCATAGAACTATCAAATTTAGCAGAGCTAAGGTTGTAGTGTCTAGATTGTGCAGGTGACGCGAAGCACAGGTGGTGCAGGCACTGATGGACTAAGGTAGTATAGGTGATGTAAGAACCGAAGGAAGCGAAGGAAGATCTTTAAGACTGATATATACATGTGGGTATTGAGGAAGGAAGTGATGGTGGTGAGCCTCATCTCCAAGGCCTCAGGATTCAGGATCAAAATGAAGAGTCGTGCCTAGGCAGGATTCAAGATGACTACTCAATCAGGCGACTTGTAAGTTTCAGGATCTCAAACCAAGGTGAAGATTATTGAAAATTGGCTTGAGATTTGATCCAGATTAGATATTTATTTGATTTATTTCGAATAAATTATCTTTAAGATATATCTTTGAGTCAGAGATCTTAAGGTAAACAATTCTCTATAAATCAGGGACTTATTGTTAGAGGTTTTTGGTGGGTCTATAGATCACCTTTTCTTGTAGGATTTAAGCGTAGCACAAAGTGAGATTGAGAAAGTTAAGAGAAATAAATCAGGTTGTAATCTCTTTTGATTGATTAGTGATTTGTTCTTTGTGGGTTTTTCTATCCCATAAAGATTTTCTCACGTTAAATCTCGTATGTGTCATTTTGATTCTTTTTCGTTGTGATCATGTGGTTGATTGTCGTATTCAGTGTATCAGTTTCTCGATATTAAGTCTCTCACAATCGTCAACCTACAGTCTTCAACATAGTACTAATTTGAAAACCTAAAATCATCGATTTGACCGTTACTCTGATCCTTGTCCCTTCACAAGCTAGCCTTGCTAAATTCTCAATTTGTTGCGCTCCTGTCTCTATTTCAAGTTAGCTTTGTTGTACCCAATATGTTGCGCTCTGTGACTTATTCTGAATTTTGGAGTAGTTGGTCCTCATCCTGACTGATTCTTGACCTTTTTGTTATCCATATTCATCCTATCTAACTTATCCTGAACTTCTGATGTCGAATGCACCTGATGAACATCACTGACTTTCCATCTATGATCCACTGCTGTACTGTTGCACACATTATAGACTGCATTGACCATCCTACTTCTAAGCGTAAGTAGACTATGAATATGTCATAATCTTGCTTTTTTTTTCATCAATTCCTTTTTTTTAAAAAAAAAATTCTATAACCGGAAGGGTTGCATATAAACCCTAACTCTTGTACTGTTTGAAAAGATAAAATTATAAGTATTTAAAACTAACAGTTCATATACTTAGCTTAATTGACCATTAAGAGTTCATATACTTAGATGAATATCTTTGTCTTTAGAAACAAATTAGAATTAAAAAGCTACATATAATTGGGTTATCAAATAAAGAAAGATACGTAGCTCCATTAAAAATATGAGTTCAAATTCTAAAGATCTTACATTATAAGTTAATAATAGGAAATAGGAGTACACAATATGCAAAATGAAATTGGGGTCAACTCCACCTCACATGGTAAGCGGCTCAGCCAACTCCTCCAATGAGAGGAGAGGTCAAGGGATCAAAATTCGTTAAGTGTCGAGCTACTTTGTGGTGGTGAACCCGTCAGTCAAAACTGATCTAAAAGGTTCTCCGAGTTTGTCGGTTATTCGGTTGACCAAAGAAAAATCCTTTGGGATTTCCTTTCAAAAAAATAAAATAAAATAAAATATGCAAAGTGAAAAAGGATTAATAGACATTTAGTGGGTACACTTGAAAGGTAATAAAATCAAAATAGGATTACGACATAAAAAAGAATGATAGTAATAGACCCAAATGAATCGTTGACCAGGTGTTGGAAAGTGAAACTACTAACCAAATTAGCTAACTGAATCCCTCATATGAAGTGTATATATATATTTATATATGAAGAAAAAGGGGCAGTAGTTACTGTAATTAGGTTGACTGCAACACCTCTCATAATCTTTTAAAAATCAAGATATTTAAAAAAAAATATTTAAATTTTAAAACCTTGATAGTTATTTTTCAAGCTATGAGAGCTGCACACCTTGTTGGCTGCAATAACTGTTGCCATTACAACCCCTATATATGGACTTGTTGTTAGTGGTGTAAAAGACAACGCACTGACTACTGCAGAACTGTAGGTTAAAATATTTATATTGTAACTTAAAAAATTTATATTGTAACTTGTTTAATGTTTATAATCAAATTTTTAATTGTAAAATACACTAAAAAGTTAATTGTACATATTCAGTAACTTACTGTATAGATTTTCAACTTATAGTATAAAATCGTAAAGATATAATATTTACAGCAGCCCCTATGCTGCCTTTTGCAGCATATATATATTTTCTTATATATATATATATGTGTGTGTGTGTGTGTCTTTATGCTGCAAAAGATAGCTACTTAATTGCTTCAAAGCATAAAAAAATCATTTTGAGTTGTGTTTTTTTTTTTTTTTTTTTGTAAATTTTTATTTTTTTCCTTTATAATTGTTCAACAAATAAGATAATTAAGAAAAAACATTGAAGGAGATGAAAGATAAAATTTTATCAAGTAAAGAAAAAATCACATAATCCCTTATCTTCAATGTTATAGTTCATTTTTTTATTAGATTGATTTATTATGTATCAGAAACACAACCCATATCATTCCTGCTATAAAATGATCTTTTTTGGACTTTGCAGCACGATAGTGGTTGTCTTTTATAGCATATGTGATTTTTCCATATATGTCAATATATATATATAAATGTGCAATATCATTCTCGAGCATACGCATAAAATAAACTAGTGAGGGACAATATCCTTTAGCAATTTTGACGGAGAACAATGTTGTTTACAGCATTTTCATGAGTGTCTTTAACTATCTTAATTAAAGACACTTTAACTCCTTTTTTTGTTCCTATACATGTGTGTGTGTGTGATTTAAACTGATCATAGGGGTCCCTGGCCCTTGCCAACCCCCCGGCTCATAGTTATTAAACCCGGACCGGATATCGACTCGGTTAAGTTCTCTGGTCAATGGATCACTGGTTCAACCGGATCAATTAGTGGTCGGATCGATTGAATTATGTTTTATTATCTTTATGAAGTATTTGAGATTAGGGTATCAAACATGACAACTTCATGCCTCCAAAAAATTACATCATATGTAATCTTACACAGTTACACTTCTACTTCAAGTTTTGAACTTTCATATATCCTAATTTCAGGAAATAGGATACCAAAAATGACAAGTTCATGTCTACAAAACATCATCACATCTATTTTTACACTTCTGTTGAACTTCATATACCAAAAAATGAGAACCCAATAGCTACTTACAACACATGCTAATCTCAAATGGAAGTTTCATAAATATCCGAAACAGTAGCATAATGTTCTCCTTGTTCAGCAACTTAAAAATTCTCCGTATCCATTCCATGTGAAGCATCTTCAGGTCCAACACCTTCTCTAACATGGTCACCAACATCCTCATTCAACTCATCCAAATTCAATGGCTCATCTAAAGACATTAATAGAAATTAAAAATCTATGATAATTTATTATAAGAATGCATAACATACTACAACTCGAAAAACGGAAGCAATAGAAAACTTAGTGAATGATAATAACCTGCAGCTTCATCTGATTGAATAGCACATGTTGCAACATCTTGTCGAAAAACCTCAACTTCATCTACTGTTAAAGTAGGGGACTCATCTTCCAACACCTAAAATGGGATCATAATTTTAAATTCCTCAAAACAAATGGGATCATAATTTCAAGCCTTTAAGTTAAACCTAAAATGAAATTGTTTGCTATGAAATCAGTAAAGCAGACATATTAGTCATAAATTACTTACTAACTTTAAGTTCATATAAAACAAGTTCTCATACCTTTGATGCAAACGCAGATTGTAATGCACATAAATAAGGTCATTTAATCGCTGATGTTTAACCCTATTTCTCTTTTTTGAGTGGATATGTTCAAAGATGCTCTAGTTCCTATCACATCCCGAAGAGCTACATGTTTGGCTTAGAACACGAATTGCTAACTTCTGAAGCTCTGGTGCACTATTGGCGTAGGTCATCCACCATTCATCTAAACACAATGACAAATAGAGTATCACATGAAAAGAACTAAAAAAAACCATCATCTTACTATATAGGCTAGTAATTCTAACTTGAAATGAGAACACATACCGGGTAACATCATTGAACGATCAAGAGTGGCCGCTCTTCTTCCAAAATCGCCTTCAGAGTTTCTAAACAATCTCATCTCCATGGTCAAGTTTCTATTCAAAGTTTGATTACTATAGACATACTTCTCAATCACATCTAGAAGTCCTGAAGTCGCCTTTTGATGGATCTCATTATTAGCAATTTCGTTCTTCGGGTTCAGCCAGTGGCCTACTGCAGTCAAGTTCTTCACCAATTTTCTGTCCCATCGAGCATTAACAATTTTCAGAAATGGGTCTAAGACCCTTCTTCTCCTTCGAAACCTCCTAACCATCTCACTTCTAGCTTCAAGAAATGCACAATACAAAAAGCTTATCGCAAGCCTATCATCATTGTCAACTATTCGTAATACACGCACCAACGGCTCGATCAATTGAACATGGTAGTATATGAACTCCAAAATCGTGAATCCAAGACATCCTCCACAAATCTCCGTCCCTTGGCATCTTTAGCATATGAAGGTGATGTCCATTCCCTTGATGGCACTATAGCTTGAAGAGCATTTTTCTGTCCAACAATACTTTGCACAGCAAAAAAGTTAGTAGCAAATCGACTAGGAGCCGGACAAAGTATCTCTTTTTCATGGGTATATTGTCTTATCAGATGCAATGCATAACAATGATTATATATATATTTCGTGATCTTCGATGCCTGCAATACAAAATCATTAACTTCTTCTAATTTCCCCATATCTTGTAACATCAAGTTCAAACAATGAGAAGCACAAGGTGTCCAATAAAGAATAGGGAACTCCCTTTCCAGCAATCTCCCAATAGCGGCATAATTCGAAGCATTATCAGTTACAATCTGGACCACATTTTCTGGACCAACAAACAAAACCACCTCCTTAAACATCTCATATAATACCTCAGCTGTATTTGAAACACCAGAAGCTTCAACAGATTTTAGAAAAATAGTTCCCTTTGGACAATACTCTAAAAAGTTTATGAGTGTTCCCCTGTTTTGGTCCGTCCAACCATCACCCATTATAGAATAGCCCGTTGCCTTCCATATTGCTCGATAGCTTTCAACGAAATCATTTATTTGCTGACATTCTTTGTTAGTAAGAATCCACGAAGATCATGAAAACTTGGTCCTTTGTAACTGCACCATAGTTCGCTATAGCATCTATAGCAGATTGATAGTACATGGAATTGACAGCATTAAAAGGGATGGAGGCGTCAATCATGTATCTTGAAACAACAATGTCGACCTTTTCCTTGGCTTCCTTCGTTTGCAGTACACTAAATAGTCGGTTGGTCTCCTAGCTTAGTTCTTGACTGTGTCTTTTTCATATAAAATGAATCAAGAGTCCCCTACTTTTTCTTACTTACTCCACCCTTTGAGCAATTAGGAGTTGATATAGTAGAAGCTTGAATTTCCCTAACATCTTCATTATGAGAACCACCAATTCTTGGAGGTGGAACATACCCCTGAATATTTTCGGCTTGCTTAGCATTCTTTCTTTTGTTCTCAATGAAATTCTTCGTGTATTCTTGCATCTCAAATGCGACCTCTGGACTAACTTTTGGACATTGTTCAACTTCTCCCTTTATCAATGCCAAATGCTTCTTAACTCGATTGATTCCTCCTCCATTGAAAATCTTTTCACAAAAGAGACCAATCAAGATGCTCTTCCCTTCCTCTACAATCGCACAATATTTCCATGCCGGATCTGTTTTCCCTCGTGTTGAAGGTTTTGTTGTTGGTTGAGCGGAAGTAGGAGCTGAATCTGTTGTCGTTGGAGTAGTTGATTGGTTACCAAAAGACATGATTTTCTCTACAACATTCAATTCAAAACAGCAAATTAGGGATAAAACTCAAACTGCAATCAGCAACAAAATCACGTTTTAGATAAGAAAATAAGAAAAGAACTTACTTTGTTAGAGAAATCAAAACTCATGAAGAGGAGATGAAAAGAACCAAAGGAATTAAGCCATAAAGGGACCGAGCCCTGACTTCTGAGGCAACAGAGAGAATTATAGAGGAGGAGAATCAACCCTGGTGCTATAAAATTACTCCCTTCCTTTCATAATATAATATATGCAATATATATTTATTTGAATCGTCCCAAAATATATGAAACATACCGTATTCAGTAACATTTTCACATAAAAAAATCAAAACAATCATCATCTGTTATAGTATACCCACTATCTTCTCTAACAACTGTTATAGTAAATCCACGAAAACCACAAAAATATTTTTTTTTCAACCAAATTTCATACAAATTCAATACACACATGAATCGGTGTACTGAATTAAACCGTTGCTTATATTTTGGAACGGAAGGAATACATTAAAACCCCTTCAACAAAAGTGTTTTTTATTGTTAACATTGGACAAATAAGTCTTTTAACTTACTTTACAAACCTGGTCCGAGTCATCAAATACCCGGGTTTTATTAAAACCCAGTCTGGATCGACTGCATGTTTGGTTATTTAATCAGACCGACCCAGTTTCGATCCCGGATCATGGTCCAAGTCATCGAACTGACCGGGTCGGTTCAGGTTTAATAACTATGCCCTGATTTTGTCTCTGATTTCATGTAGTAATTACGCACATGAGAGGATTTCCCTGATCCTTTAATGCAGCACCAAACACTGAATTCAAAGAACCGTTCGAGGGATATTTGTTATTGAAGGGAGCTCGTTGAACAGAAGCCAAGACAGCCGAGTCAGGATGTATAGATGAAGGATTATACAAATCCCTCTGTTTCTCCTCTTGAAGTAAGAGCCGATATGCCTGAGCTGTAGAAGGCAATGCATTCATCATCGAGATTATTCCCTTGACCACCATGTAATTATCATTGAGGCCCCATAAAAACTGCGTGAGTTTCTGATTCTGAAGAGAAATAGCCAAAGCATGTCCTGATCACAAGTACAAGGAGGAATTGGAACCATGCAGTTGGTCCCACAACTTCTTTATCTTAGTAAAGTAGGACCAAATAGACAGATTTTCATTCGGCTGAATTTGATAGATCTTAACTCCATTAGGCTGACCAAACCGCTCCATCAAATCCTTTCGCATTTCAGCAACGGAAGAATAGTACAGGACACAGTCCTTTCGCATTATGATTTTTTTATTTTTATTTCAATCATTTCAAAAATAAAAAATATAAATAATTTTTTTTTCAATCAATTCAAATAACATAAAACATAAGCGACTCAATGATATTTTTCGAATTCTAGTTAGAATAAAAATCTAGCTTTTTTATTTTCTTTTTTCATTTAAATAATTCAATAATTTTGTCTTATTCATTCTTTTTTACTTAAATAAATCGAATAAGATAGAAATTGAATAACATATATGTCACCTTACGTGAATACCACGAGCCTCTTTTTCATTCTCATTCGATCACGGCAGGGGAAACAAGTCAAAATAAAAAAACTCACATTGGGTTTAGGGATAATCAGGCTCAAACTGATGACTTCCATCACGTCAAGGTGACAAAACGAACCAAATGTATCTAACCGGGGCATGCAATGCGGAGTTCTTGGGGGTAAGCTACGTGATTGACACTTGCTCTGTAGTTGAACTTGGTAAGATAAACTACTAGTTGGCCATTGGTGAAGAGGAGTCCTCCTCTTGAGAAACATGCATACGGCCGATCCCTTGCATTGTTCCGGCCGCTAAATGGTCCACACTTAGTTAATTATGGTATTTGGACCAAAATATACTTTAGCAATTTATATACTCATTCCGTCCCAGATAAATTACGATAAATTGACTTGACACGAAAATTAAGAAAACTCTTTGACTTGGTGTTTTTTTTATATTACCCTTGTGAATGGATTGAGAGAGAAAAAATAAGAGAGATTAGAGTAGAATTATAAATGGATAGTGAGAGAGAAAATAATGATGATGGAGATGATGCGGCATAAAGTGAAGGGTATTTGAGACTTTTTACCTTACAAAAATTGCTAAATATGAAAACGTTGTATTCTATGTGAGAAGGTTAAATTTAATAATGTGTCGTAATTTATATGAGATGGAAGGGGCAATTGATTTCAGTGGCAAGAGTTAGGTATAAGAGATGATTTGCTATATATATAAGCTGCTGAAGTTGCTTAATGTTATCAAAACCAACTTATGATAGTTATCTTGCAAGAGTTTTGACGTGTTAGATGGATCAGATATTTCTCATTGTTCAATGGATTGTGAATAACTTCATAAGCTTGGTTAGTTGTAGAACCGAATCTAATGTTCGCCTTAAGGCAGTGTACAGATTGAAGAAATAGATTATTTTGTTGTTTATTAGGGACTTGCTATCCATTCATAGGCAATCATATATAAAATTTCATACTGCCAGGCACCTACCTATTTGGGGATTGTAGAAGTGCCAGATATATAGCATGCTCCTCCTTGGGTCATCTATTCATA
The DNA here is from genome assembly GCA_035668315.1 of Drosera spatulata. Lineage (NCBI taxonomy): Eukaryota > Viridiplantae > Streptophyta > Magnoliopsida > Caryophyllales > Droseraceae > Drosera > Drosera spatulata. The sequence continues at coordinate 5,468 of JAOVYX010018123.1, read as the reverse complement.
TGATAGTGGTGGACTGGAGCATTCTTGATTCTAGGGAGCAACGTTTGTATTTGCCCATATAGATGGTTTGCTAGTACTTCAAACTAGAAGTGCATATTAGGTCATGAATCGTGTCATTTTTGTGTCCTGGTTTGGGATTCTTCCTTTCTTTGGTATCCTGTTCTCGATAACTTTCCCTCTTTGTCTCCAATTATAAATATACTAGTGGTACCACAGGCGAATTTTTGGTTAATGCATCTTAACCACAGAATATGCGCATTACAGACATTCCTAGAATTGACCTCTATCTGAATGTGGTTTTGTCAGATATCACACCAATATGACAGTTTCGCTTCCATGCTACACCAGAATCATCATGAATTTGTTGCAATTCCTTTTAAGATTAGATTATTATTCCTGAAGTGAATCATTATGGACCTACAATTGAAATTGTATTCGTGTTATGTACTGCTGTCTGATGTCTGCTTTCTATTATTACTAGCTAGTTTAGTAAGGAGATTCTCGGTCTTTGTCCATTGTAAATCAATAGTCATGGTTAGTGTCTTGAGAAGGCTTTGGTTTAGTGGGCTGCAGAACTTGCGGGTTATTTTTCTGAAGAAAATATTTAATTGATGCACGAAAGGAAACTATAGCTCGAGTTATCTATGAAATAGTCCTAGGATCATTTTAAATCCAAGAATGGAAAGACGGCTGGATCGATCTTTTAAATTTTTAAGGCAAATGTGCGGGACTCAGTTGTAGGATTATGGAGAGAGACTGCAGTTACTATGATTCTAAAAGAAATACTTGATATTGGAATGCTTGCTTGACTTGATGATTGGATGCTTGGATACATCTCCACTACCCCTATTTATACTACTTACCATCTCAAATGGACGATGAGGATTGATTTGATCCTACGGCTAAGATTTAACTTCTAGAATTCTCCTACAATAATCCTAGGCATATTCTATAAGATTTTTTTCATAGAAACATCTAGATAAAATTCTAAAATTTATTTAAATGTCTAGAAAAATTCTAGATCTTGGACTTGAACTTATTAATCTTGGACTTGAGCCTTCATGTGTTTAGGTTGATATTGAATCATATTGAACCTTCAATATGCACCTGACGGCATATAAATCTCTCTCTCTCTCTCTTTTTTTTGTACTCATCCTTACAGGAGAGGTGGAATCTGGCCCTTTCCTTTTTGCGCTTTGCCTTATACAGTAAGAGATTGTAGTGCAGAGTGTTAGATAGAACAGTGCACAATCTCGACAGGAGATACGCTATTAGCCTACTACATTGCAACATCTCGACAGGAGCCTTTAGTTTGCAATAAGATAGGTGACAAAGTCAATGCAGGTACCTTTAATATCTTGCTGGAGGAAATGCGAGGATGATGGTGGTGATGAGCTACCAAATTTTTGGGGTATCTCCTAAAAAATAGTACATGCGGAGAGGCAAAGAGAGGAACTAAAACTCCTATACGAGGAAATAATTATCTCTATAAAGATTCATAGCGATTCTCAAATAAGTAAATAGGATGTCCTCTACATATACGGGAAATGATTTACAAAGATACAAACAATTGATGCTGCTCTGTTTATAGATGAACCCTTGTCATGTCTATTGCTTCTTAAACAGAAATGCATTGAGATCAAGAAGGTCTAAGAGAAGGAATATTCGAAGCGCTTCTCAAAAGAAAATATATCCATATCTTGACTAATGCGTATCATGAAAGTATTCAACATCATTGAGAAGTTGGAAGAATTAGGAGATTTAGTGGCACATGTTAATGGATGGTCCAGTTCATAATTAGTAACAGTTGGTCCTCAAATCGAGTTTATATGCTACATCTCAGATATGAAACCAATTACGTGCTGTACTAAACATGCGATTGATTTACTGACCCAATGTTTTTAGGGGTTTTCCCCCAAAACTACAAAAAAAAATAAAAAAAATTCCAACCTCATACAATCCGAAAAGAAATTCCCTTCCAATACAACTTCTAGTTATTCCCAAACCCACCCAATACAACGAAAAAAACCAAGATGCAATGAATTACGATGAAGTGTCGTTCAATCAATCCAATTCCAAATCCAACTCAAACCCTCGTTCAATCCAAATCCACACTTGAATTCAATTCCGCTCTTCAATCGCACATGACATTCTGTTTCAACAACAAAAACAAGGTGAATTGTTAAATTAGGGCTTTGTTATTTGAATTTTGCAAAGAGAATTGAAATCATATGATAAGAACATGAATAAGTGATTGTTTTAGAATTATCACAAATATAAAATGAAATAAATAGAAATACAATGTTAATTGAAAAACTAAAAACAACGCGCTTCGTTTTGTTTACATGTTCAAAGTATTCAAGCGCATTGTTTACATAACTCAGGTACACTATTTCTTTCAAACAAGGTGTCAGATCAGTGTTATTCAAACAGCGCGTCTTTTTTTTTTATTTTAATAACATGATAACACGAATGCGTAAACACAAGTTTATAACATGATATCCATACAATTGAAAAAATCATTAAATAGTATCCAACATGATTGAAACATAGGCGCACTGTTTGAAATAGTACAGACCCACTCTTTGGAATAGTACAGATGCACTGTTTGAAATAATTCAGGTGAAGGATTGAAATAGTAAGCCTGAAGGCTCCATTGGATATTCATACATCGAAGCATTAATCTCATCTCATCTCTTCGATTTCTCCCCAATTCGATTGATCTCCATTGCACTTGATCTCGCCTCATGATTCCGCACTCTCAATCCTCGAGATTTATAATATTAATTTGAAATTGATTGATCGCTTTCGAAATGAATCGAATTGAATCAATCGACGATGACGATGACGATTACAAACAAAGATCTTTGTTGATCACGATGATTTTCTTCGATCTGGAATGAGAAATTTATTAAAAGAACTTCGTTTTGTTGAGTGATAATGAAAATAGAGGCAGTTAACAAAAGAACGCACGTTTATTTTGGAAAAATTTGAAATTATATGAAAGGGGGATTATTTTAGCGTGTTGTATAATGTAGGGAATATTTTGTAAAACCTGTATTCTTGGGGAATTTTTTGAAACTTGAAATGTCATTGGTCCAGGTCAGTTATAAGCATCAGAACTTAGCTCTTGTTGAAGTAGGTTAATTCTAGATTAGTGTGCTTCCTAGACCATTAACTCTGTTGTAGCTACAAATAGCAGTAATCAGCTAACAAATATGTGGTTCACTTGGCAGTCTATCCTATATTTTCCTTAATTTAAACTATGTCCACGTTAGTGAAACTCAGTGTGTCGAATTCGATATTGGAATGTAACGTTTCAATCTTTTAGATCATTATGCAAAATAGGGTGTCTTATGTACTTTGGGTATTCAAATGAGGAGATTGTGTGAAAAACTTTTATTGCAGTGGAATCTCCATCATAAGCATTTTTCAGCTCTTTTCGCCGACCTCCACTTCCCCACTTGTGTACAATATTCTAAAAAATATTCTTATGATGATATATAGAGATTATGCTTGAGATTCTGATGCAAATTTTGATATAAATATAGATTTTGTAATACGTGAAAATAGTGTGAGTGAGTTTGCAAAATAGAAATTTGTCAAATAGATTCTGATGTGACTGCTGTTTGGTCCTTTTTTGAACGTCATATGGTATGGGTTGCACCTGGTTTCCTCGTGGTATTCTTCTCTTTGTTAAGATTGTAACAAGTTGGTTTCATGACTTCAGTGCTTGGATATACTAACACTTAGCCTCCTTTGTGCCAGTTTTCTTGTTCTTAAGATCTAAGCAAGTGGGTTTCATGTATTTCAGTGCTCCAATATCTCAAGTTTTCCACTAGACCACTATAGAATTTACTAGCATAAAAGGTTACTTTTTAGCACTCTTTGCGATCCTTTGTAAGTTCTCTTTCTTCAGAATCAAAAGCAATTTAGTTTTCACATTGATGCCTTAAAATGTTGGGCGTTGTATGTTCGGCTTGTGAAAGACCAAAGCATTGCTAGTCATTATGAATTGTTTGCTTAGTCAAAGGTTAATGGGCTGTGTGTAGATTTTCAATAATTTGCATCATTAATTGAGTTAGAAATTTTACCTTGTGAGGAGGAGCATACTCTATGTAAGTAAGCAAAGGTACTTGAATGCGAGGGAACTATCTGATATCAATCTTCTGTTGAGGAGCCATCCTGATTGACAAAAATGAATCCCACATTATATGCCATGCTTCTTACGATCTTAATCCCTGCTATAGCTGCTCTGTGCACCGATGATGCTGGCGAAGGGCTTCAACCTATGTTTTATAGCCAAAGCTGCCCTTCTGCTCTTGCAACAGTTAGGAGCATCACCTGGAATAATGTTGCTCAAAACCCACGGTTGGCTGCTAAGCTACTCAGACTGCACTTCCATGACTGTTTTGTCAGGGTAAAGTAAATTACATAATGTCGCTCCCTTTTTCGGGTAGAAAATATGAGTTGGTTATTTATAGGGAAGGAGTTGCTTACTCTGGTGGTTGGATACTCATTGTTAATATATACATTAGTAAGCTTTCTATCATCGATTCGGATTTTTAGTAGAACTGAATCATGATATGATATCAGAACAGTTTGTGATAAGAGATCATGAGTTCAATTCCTGCCTCCATCATTTAGTCCATACTTTATACCCTTATGGGCTTTCATGTGAGAGAGAGTGTTAAAATATACATTAGTAGGATTTTTGCCGTCGATTCGGACTTTTGGTAGAACTGATTCCTCTACGCTCATGTGAAGAGCATCTTGGGCTTATTTTTAAGTCTTAAGCAAATTCTTGCTCTGTAGCATAAACTGCATACGAGTTCATCTCCTGTTCAAGGCTATGAGTTGGAGATTTTGGCATTGGGTAGAGGATTTGACATTGGGTGATGATATTAGAAACAAATTGATCTCAAGCTAGTCTGTGGTCTACATGGGATCATCACGTAGAATTATGTCGATACTTTCTTAGGATTGGTACTATTTGTATATATCCACACTTGTTCGAATTTCCTTTGCATTTTATTGTTTGAAGACACTATCTTCCACCTTAATGTGCTTGCTTTACAAATGACTGCACCGGTCAAGTATTCAAGTTTCTTTCTAAAACACTTTCTTGCAGGGTTGTGATGCCTCTGTTTTGATAGATTCGACGCCTGGGAATTCAGCAGAGAAGGATGCTGTACCAAATCAAACCCTGGGTGGTTTTGACGTTATTGACCAGATTAAAGCTGCCCTCGAAGAACAATGTCCAGGAGTAGTTTCATGTGCTGATATTATTGCTTTGGCAGCTAGGGATGCTGTCTCCTACCAAGTAAGCCTGTACAGAAACTACCAAATCTCTATCGAAAGTTATCCTGTCAAAATCAGAATGGTTCCTTCTGCAACTAGTTACACACCAAGAAAGATTTCTTATTAGCATGTCTATGAACTTTTTCAGTATAAGCGACCTCTATGGC
>JAOVYX010018122.1:0-20765 GCA_035668315.1 Drosera spatulata | reverse complement strand
GAAGCCAAAAGGAAGAGGGAACTGGAAAGGGAGGCTGCTCGTCTTGCTCTCCAGAAGGTAAATATAAGGATTCCACTTTGAGTGGTCTGTCTTTGCTGGCATCCTTACAGTAACCTGATCTGTTTAATGTCATTTTATACCACATTTCTGACGGGACCAGAAGTTCCGGCACCCCTGTTTTCTCTCATCAAGGATTACTCTACATTTATGTTGAAATTATTTTCTCGAGTATGTCTCGTGTTAAGGAAGAGTGGGTGGGTTATGATTTATGAAGTTTTCACTGGGATTGCATTTATCTTCTTACTGACAGTATCTTGATTTGAATTGTTTTGGCAACTTGCAGATGGAGAAGACGGTCGAGATAAGTGAAAACTCCGGATTCATGAAAGATCTGGAGTTGTTCAGTTCAGCACCTCCAGACGATCTATCAACTTTTCTGGACAGCGCAAGCCCTAATGATGGTGACAACAGTCTTCTGGGTAGCTTCAAGCTCCGAGGAATCAGTAATCCCTTGGAGCAACTCGGACTATACATGAAGGTCGACGATGAAGAGGAAGAGGAAGTTGAGGCTCCCAAGCGTGCTGCAGCTGCCACAGACGACGTCGAAGAAGGAGAAATTGATCCATAATAGCTGTCCTTTTCAGGTTCGGATCCTCGAAAGAACAGCTGCCACAAATGTATATCTGAAGCTGGCTTTCGCTGGTATGACCAATTTGATTCATTCTTGCCTTACCTTCATGGAGCTGGAAGGTCTTGTTCTAGATAGCCCGCGCTACGAAAAGTTAAGATCAGTGGCCGTCATTCTACAGATTAGTCACCATTTCTATCCAGGAGGAAATCATAAGTTACTCGGCTTTCGAAGTAGATTGAGATGCCCTGGCGATGGGTTATTGATGTTTTCTGCCTGTGGTTTCTCATTTGTTGTAAAAAGAATATTGTTTGTTAGAATAATTCATCAAACCCAACAAGGCATTTCGGAACTTTAATTTATACATCATCTGTGGTAGCCCATGGGGAATCACATAGGGGGCGTTATTTTTGCATATTCGTTGAACTGTCATGTTTCTTCTACTCATTTTGTGAATCTCGACCGAGCGATGTGTTCTGTTAAGGAATCAGGTGTATGCTATGTGTGCTCTATGCTTGCGTTGATGTCCTGACGCAGTGCACTATCGTCTACGATATTCGTTTCCAACATGATACGCTTCAAATTTGCTTGTATTCGTTGCCGACATGATATGCTTCAAATTTGCTTACCATAAAAGAAAATCCACATGCATTCTCAGATAATTTTTCACTAGAAATATCTCCTGTACATGAAATAACGTCTAATTTCGAGCCAAAATAAAAGACCTACGGTTGTTTCGATGCACAGAAAAAGAGCTGCTAGAATCATGAGCTTTTATTCATGATTCGTCATTCATGAGAAGAACTTGTAGTCCTTGGCTGATAGTATGATATCCCTCAGTGCGCCAATTGGTGCCAACACCATCAACAAAACACCAAGTACGATGCAGATCTGCATCCAACAAAAGAAACATTGAAATTTTAGTTCCAGTGTAACGGGGTTGTAACTGATGCAGCCAATTAATTGTAGCGACTGATTTATCAAGCACATTAAACTTATGGCTGTCATGTGTGTTGAAGCTACTAGCCATGTGTGTTTGTAAAACTCGTAGTAGTCATAGTAGCTAATTTATACTGTAGTTAGAAATCATAGTATTTACATGATAGGGAAAAACAACTTACCCAATTTATGCACCAAGATAGGCTAAACTTTTGGGGCTTCTTGATTGCAAGCCACATAATGCAAGGAAGCTGCAAAAATTCAACACCAAATGTCATGAACTTCATTCCATTTTTATTGTAGGCAAATAGAAATTTAGAGAGAGTTTATGTTAGGGTAAGGTAATTTTACATAGTATGTGGTTGGTGCAAAAGCAAATCCTCCAAAGAAGCCGAGAAGACCGCCAAAGAAGGGGATTGATATCGCGATAAACATTGTGAGTGCTGCAAAATCAGCAAAGGATAACATTACTACGATGAGAGCGAAACAGGCGAATAACATCGAATATATCATATCTGATGTAGGGGTCAGGCGACGTACCAACATAGAAGGTGCGAGTGCAGAAGCGAAGGGTATTAGATGGCTTGAATTTCATTTGCGTCACTAGGAAATATTCCAACATGTCGAACACCGGCATTGCAAATATCTGGTTATTTTACAAGACAACCAGCGTCAAAACACTTAGTAGAGAAGACGGCCTCATGTTTAGCTCTTGTGCCATAATCGGCCTACTAAGTTACGTCGATGCACTAAGATATTCATTTATGTAATGTTGGAACTCACAACCGTTATCTGCTGTAGATAAAGACCAAAAACAATAGGGAGGAGTACTAACCTGGTAGCTTCCTATGACATGGATGACAACAAACAAGTTGGCCATGGCGATGAGCCAACGAGGTTTCTCAAGAGAGATGAGTATGTTATCCTCGACAGAGTTACCAAACACCGCGTACCCTGCAAAGGCGACTGGAAAGTAGCACAAGGCCACGACTGCATAGGCAACCCAAACACCCCTCATCATTGGCTTCTTGGATGGCTTATCAGGGGTTGAAGGGATCGTTGCTTGGATTTCTAGCACGACATTGTGCCCGGCAAAGGCAAATGCCACAGTCCCCAATCCGTCAAAGGCTCCAAGCACACGTCCAGCTCTAGTTGACGCCCTACTGTCGTAGCACACATTTGGGATAACTCCCTTGTGTAGAGAAGCAGTCCAACCAATTGTAGAGTAACTGTTCAAACAAATCATGTCAAGCAAATAAGACACAAGTTAGAATACTAAATGTTTCAGCATATTTGGCTTAAGTTTCATAAATTTTGATGCAAGATCTTAAGATTTTGATGTAATCTTCGTCGATGTGATAACATAAAAGCCATCCAAACAAAGAGATTATAGTCATTTGCAAGATTAAACTAGTAAGTTTGTTGTCACGCATCCATGATTTGAACAAATATGATTGCTACATGCTTGAACAACATTGATTGTTACCTCAAGGACATGACAGCGGCAGCGAGTGAGATACCAGTGATGGAATTGAAGCTAGGAAGATGAGAGATCACGAAGTGAACGGAAGCGAATATCATGATGAAGAAAGTGAGCCTGATATCCTTGCAGCTCGGACAAACGGTGTCATGAAACTTCTTCAGAGACCTGCCTCCGGTGACCATATAGACAATGTTGACGCCCACCTCGACGATGAGCTGTTGTGGAACGACGACCCATAGCCCGAGCTTTTCTCCAAAGGCATGTTGCCCGAGCTCATGGTACCTATCGAACCTCTTCCCTGGCACCATCTCGTGCATTTCGACCATTTGCCATAGGGTGTAAAGGGTTATAACCCATGATAGTACCATCACAACTGTTCCTAGTCCCCTGAAATGTACATTAACATGCATGTTCATATCATCCACTATATCAGATATATAAGATTTTCGTACACTAATTGATTCAGAGACTATAGAGATATCCAGTTAGTGATATAACAATCATATCCATGCCGGGGTTGTTTTGAGATCACATGGATCTTTGATCCACACATAAGTGTCATTTGATTTTGAATGTGCTTCTTACAAATAGAAAATTTCATCATGTGACATTGACATCATCCCCATGGGATAATAAGATGGTGCTACCTACAATGCATACGGGCATCAATTAAAATTTTTTAGAAAAACAGAAAGTTAACACACATATGTATATGTATATCTATATTTGGCCACTTACGATCCAATCGATGTACCGACATCAATCAAAATGCCGAATCTTACGAACAACCCTTTCAAGCTCGCAACTTTTCACACATAACAAATTTTATACGACTGTAATGCCACCAAATACGCAGATATATAGTTTGTTTATTACCATCCAAGTTCCGACATGGCGAAAGGGAGTCCAAGCACACCGGCGCCAACCATGGCCGTGACATTATGAAAGGCAGAGTACCACCACTTAGCGTTCCTGTTCGCGGTCACCGGCAACCAATCGTTGAGGCTCTTCTCATCTGTATGATGTTCTTGTTTGGCAACAGACCCCATTTTGTTGAACAATATAGCAACAACAACAATGTTGTTTTTATTGTTGTTGTTTTATACGTAGAGGTCTCTCTTTGGTTCTTCACACTTATTTGCTATGTCAAGATATCAGTTGGAGATTTTTATGGAGGGAGAAGAGGAAACAGATTCGATGAGAATATTGGGGAGATTTTATAGGGATTCTTTCACTTTGATTAGATACCAATAACTAACTGAGTTAAAAACGAAAATCGTACGCGGTTTTTTTTCTCAAGTAAAAAAATTTGAAAAGAAAAAGGGCTGAGTTGCAAGCCTGCAACCATGTTAGCTATAGTTTTATTCACATTTTTTGATTTAAACTAATAATTTTAATGTCAAAATTTAAATTTTAAAAAATGATACTTTCTTTGTCAAAAAATTATTGTGGGCACAAAGATTAATGAAAGTGTTTATTTTTTGTTATAATGACTAATATACAATTGTATTTTTATAAGACAGAGAAAAAAATAATAATGAAGAAGGTTGATGAGATATAAAATAAATAATAAAATCATTATGATATTTTCACTCAAAAAGATTATTTTATTAAAAGAATAGTAGGTTTTTCCAAAGATTTTTGAGAGGGCTGCAATTGCTCCAGCTCCAACATCACCTTTTATAGAATTATGATTAATCTGGAAGAATAAGATTGAAAAATCAGTGTCCAACCGCTGGATTTTTTGATTCACGGATTCACCCCCACGGGCCGACCCATCATGAATGAAAGTCATCTTAAATCATAACTACAGTGACAGGCCAAGCCACGATACTACCGTTTAATCAGTTTCCTGCCTTTAAGCAACGAAAATTATGTAACCCTTATCTAGTCGACCTGAACATAACCTCAGTGATTAAACCAATGCCGAGGTCACAATTTTAACCAAGAGCTACCAGAATGCACTACAACGATTTTTTTCAACAGCAGGCCAGCTCAAAATCTGGCTAGGTGGAACCATTCAACCATGGACATGAACAATCACCACCTGATCCATGGGAATACTGGTTATCGCAATATTTTCTAACAAGGCAACAAGCATGACAATTATTTAGACAAGTCAAGGATATTAAGATTAAGTAAGAATCGTACGAGGAAAATCCCAAAACTTGGAGACTCTTTAAGTTAACACGCAATCCTCAATCTGAAAACATAACATCCAAGAAACTAAGGCGGCCTTGGAGAGTTGACAACTTTTATTCGACAGACTTTGCGATCACCCAGAGTAATACTTCAAGATTTTCGACAACGAGCTCTACAGCGTGGATGCAACGTGACGAACCAAATCCACAACCCGGTTGCTGTATAATCACAACAAAGAAAGGCAAAACTTAAAATAGTGAACCATAGTGAAAAATGAAACGGATTGCTCAACAAAGGGTAGAGATGCATTACCTGTAGCCCCACTCGTTATCGTACCACGACACAAGCTTCACGAAGTTGCCGTTCAAAGAAATGCCGGCCTTGGAGTCGAAAATGCTCGACCTGTGACAGGTATATAGTATTTAAGCAAAAGAACCGCAAAAGAATAGACCATTGAAATGCAAAATAAAATCAAATTCTTATGATAAGAGTATCAAGTAATTTGATGTTAAGACAAAAACTAAATAATTCGCATTGATAAAACCACCACCACCCTAATATTCCAGTCATGGACACGAGAATTGACATCCATACTTGAGCACAAAAATCCATACCTGCTATCGCCAATGAAGTCGGTAGAAACCACATCCTCCTCAGTGTAGCCCAAGATACCCTTCAACTTGCCCTCAGATTCCTCCCTGGTTCGGAGGAGAACAAAGAAAACGGTCATTGATCTCATTGCAACACCACATAAATACAAACATCTCTTCAAAGAATACCGGTGAAACATCAACGGTTCATGCTCAGAGAACGTTAGAAACGTTATCTATAATCAGACACAGGATACAACCATCCCAATCAAGAAGGGAGATAAATGACCCACTTGATTGCAGCCTTGATCTCGTCATAGGTAGCTGACTTCTCAATCTTAACAGTGAGATCAACAACTGAAACATCGACAGTAGGAACACGGAATGCCATGCCAGTCAACTTTCCATTCAGTGCAGGCAATACCTTTCCGACGGCCTGTGAATAAAGAGGGAAAGGATTAATTAAATTTGTCGCATGATATCTTCATGTAAGTGTTTGGAAGAGCTTTGCCACATCCAAGACATGTGTTATCAGTTCATGTTAAACATAAAGTTAAACAAAACAAAAGCTTGCCTCTATCCCATTAGATGAAAAACAATTAACGAAACATCATTTTTCATGCATTTTCCCTTAGGGATGAGATGAGAATTGAGATTGAAACTATACAGATAAAGGGTCGAGATTTAATTATCACATTTTTACACTAACCATTCATTTGTGTGTTTAATCTCAACCGTTATTTAATTACTTCACACACGGCATGTCAAGACATACACTTCACACTCCATTTTCCCTTGATACTTTCTCAAACAGATTATTAGAGTGAGAAGGAGGTGCAAGCAAAAGCAAAATTGTAATCTTTACCAAAAAAAAAAAAAAAAGATTCATTTGTGTTTTTATTCGTATCCGATTTCAAAAGGGTTAAGAAGAAGTTGGTTCTACGATGGGCATCTGGACTGCACTTAAATGGAAACTTGTAGAGAATGATCACTAACACACCTTGGCAGCACCAGTGCTGCTGGGAATGATGTTGAATGATGCAGCCCTTCCACCTCGCCAGTCCTTTGCTGATGGTCCATCAACAGTCTTCTGGGTGGCTGAAAAATAAGACAAATTAATACCCAACTTCTATAACCGAGTATACTACCAGCATAACTACGTGGACGAAATTTAGCGAAAAGAAAAAAGTATCTCACCAGTGATGGAGTGAACTGTGGTCATGAGACCCTCAACAATTCCGAATTTGTCATTGATGACCTAAACATTTAAACCAGGAAGAAAATTTCCCATCAATAGATGTGCGTCAGGATTGTGTCGGGTGCAATCAACAAGGTGCTTTACCTTGGCCAATGGTGCAAGGCAGTTGGTGGTGCAGCTGGCATTTGAGATAATGTCGAGTTCAGGTTTGTACTCTTTCTCATTGACACCAACAACAAACATGGGAGCATCCTTGCTGGGGGCAGAGATGATGACCTTCTTGGCACCACCCTGAAAATTCAACATCCCATATCAGCCATAGTTTCATTTACACACTGATGACACAACAATAACATCAAAAGATTGAATACAGAACCTTCCAAATATTCAAATGCAGAGTTCAACATTGTATAACAAAAACATCTTGTGTTAACAACGAAATTCTTTGGAACAATGTTTTTTAACAACAAATGTCATGATATCAAACCACCTCTGAAATAGACACTGAAATGCAATAACCTGGATCATTGAAAAACCAATTATGCAACACCTATAATCCCTCATCAATAGCATACATTCCTAATTTCTTACAGGATAACTCTACATCAACATTAAGCTTGGGTTATTTGGCACCAACAAGACAACACTTAACCACTAGGTTCACTCTAAAGACTTCGTCATACATTACACCTTTAGTTTCAATCCATGAGACTGATCTACATTCAGAGACACCATTGTCAACCGCAAAGAACAATGTTGTAAACATAACATACATAGATACACTTCAAGCAAGACAACACAAATTCTTGCTCATCACTTTCTCACAAGACTTGGACTGAAAGACTTGAGCAATTCTATATCAGCAAACAGAAATCAAAATCCACCATTGCCAGCAACTTCAAAGAACAAGGATTTCCAAGTCAGTAATGCGTAGCCAAAGCAGTCTAAAGACTCAATCGCAATCAACCTGGATGAAAAGGCACCACAGAGTCCTACACTTGGCTCATTAATACAAACATTAAACAGAGAAGCGAAAACCAAAAATTGAAACCGAAAGCAGGCATTATTACGAATAAAAAACTAAATAAAAATCATCCTTTTGTTTTGGGGACAAAAAAAACAGTGGACATCTATTAATTCTTAATCGAAGTCAACCAGTACATAGCAGCCTAGGAGATAGCTGGCAATTTTTTTTATCAAAAGATGGTTTAAGGCATTAAACTCAATGATATACCAAAAGATCATTCATAGAGGACAAATCGATTTCATAATAGACAAAAAATCAACCTTCAAGTGAGCTGCGGCCTTGTCCTTGTCAGTGAAAACACCAGTGGACTCAACAACGAAATCAGCACCAGTCTCGCCCCATGGAATCTCTTCAGGGTTCCTGCAAATAGACAACCCATTAACTTACTCCGGTATTGAACAAATGACTAGTTGAAATTATCAACATGCAACATAAAAACAATCCTTCCGCGACAAACACAATTGAGAAACAAGTACAAAACTTCACCTGACACCGAACACAGTCACTGGCTTCTCACCGAAGAGAAGGGTCTTGGTATCCTTAACCTTAAGCTCGCTGTGCTTCCATGCACCATGGACGGTATCATACTTGAACATGTAAGTCTACAGCAAGAAACGAGAGATCGATATCAATTACATGACTGTCCAAACAAAATGAGAACAAAACTATCGAAAATCAGTCTTTCCATTAATTTTTTTTCTCATCTCCTTCAACAACTAATAATCAATTGAAGAACATGCAGCACATGTTCTATCGAATACATGACCCCAATTTTCTTCACCTCAATTTCCCCATGAAGCTAGACGATGAAAAAAATTATGAATTCAAATACTACACAAAAAAAAAAAAAAAAACCCATCAAGCACATGATTCAAGTTGTAATCAGATGATAAAGCCTACTTGACCGAATCAAACGAGAAGGGACTCGTGAGTGGAACGACTAAAGATCAGATCAAAGATTCCAAATCGAAAGATACAAACACATATCTCAAAACAAAATCAAAATCTCCGCTTGATCTCGAAACCATATCACCACGAATCAACTCACAAACACATGATTCAAACAAATACAAATCTCCACACAAGATCTGGAAACAATTACCATATAATCAGTGGTAATAAAGGGATCGTTGACCGCTACGAGCTCGACATCCTCGCTCTGCAAGATCACTCTCGCCACCAATCGCCCGATCCTTCCAAATCCTGCACCAAAGCCATCAACCTCAAAGTCACACAAATCTCTCCACAAAAAAACACTCGAAACACATTCGATCTGAACACAAATGACTAGATCGGTAAAGGATAGTATCATTACCATTGATTCCGACCTTGATCTTGCCTGCAACCACCAAAAATCAACAACACAAACAGAGAAAAATGAACATCAGTGAGTTGAATCCGAATCAAATTGACCTGAAACAGGAAACAAAATTGAGATCGGAATCGATGATGATGCAGATGATGATCAGAGTGAGATGTGATTACCCATGGTGTGATTGAGAGAGTGAGACTCGAGATTCGAGATTCGAGAATTGAGAATTGAGATGAGGAGATTGTGGGAGAGAATGTAGAGAGTGAGAGTGGGTAGGGCTTTTAAATATGGGATTGTGAGGTGAAGTGAGTGAGTGGTGGAGAGAGTGTCTCGGCCGGTTGGACCGGTTGGTGAGTGCGGGTTTCAGGCCGGCTTGACTTAGTGGATTAAGATTGATGTTACCATATGTATTATTAAAGATGAATCGATGAAGATTAAATGATTATAAAATTTAAAAGTAAAAATAATTTTAAAAAAATTTCTTTAATTTTATTAACATATAATTTATATATTATTATCAATATTTTTTGTTTTTTTATTTATTTCTCTTTTGTATATAAAAAAGATTTATTTTTCAATTTTTATGAAAATAATTACTTTTTTGGAAAAAGATTTTAAAAACTAAAGTGTAAGTTTTCCGCACAAAATCATACGTGGAGTAATAGATTTAAGAGAAAACAATAAATCATTCCTAAAATAAAAACAAATGATAAACTAATAAGTTAAGAATGACAAAATAATACTTTGTTCGTCCCATTCAAATTATAACACTTTTTTTGGGTTGTCCCATTCAAATTATAACCTTATCTTATTTATCAATTTTTTTCATATAAAAATACCAAATTACCTTTACTTAATCTCACATCAACCCATTTATCATAATTTTTTTTCCTTACTCCTTTATCCAACACACTCAAAAGGATAAAATTATCATTCTTTATTAATACAATATACATATAAGATGAAGGAAATGAAATTTACTAGATTTAAATGACAAAATGATCGAAAAAAAAGTCAAACATAATTTTTTTTTAAAAGTTATCAAACATAATTTTTAATTCAAAATATAATAACAATGATAATCCAAATAATTCCAACGACGAATAGAACGAAATATACGAAACCTTTTTTTTCAAAATATACATGCTGGACTTTTCTCTTCATAGTTGATTTTGTCTTTGTATAGCACATATTCTTTACCTGTGTCCGGTCAAATATTTTCTCATATTATAGGAACCAAAGAGTACTAATTGACATCTCATTTGTCCAATAAAATAGAAGAGGAAGAAGTAAAGTCACATTTTATCTCAGTTTTGAATATAAAAAAGGGATTTATATATTTACTAATCCCAAATCTTAGATCTTTATAAAAAGTCATCATAAATTTTGATATTTATAAAAATACTACTCAAATAATATGAAACTTTTAAAAATATTATTCAAATTATATGATATTTTCAATATCACTGCTCAAAAGATATAATATTTTTTAAATAATAATTATCGTTAGTAAAATCATTATCTTGAATAATTTTTTTTATCTAATCTATTCATCAATATAGCTTTTTTTATCCTTTTGTATGAAAATTTATTGTTTTCACATTATTTTTTTAATTTTCTCAATTTTTCTATTTCTCAAATATTAGTTTTCTTATTAAATTTCTCTGGTTCGATCACTCAAATCATAATCGTTCTTTTCAAAGTAAAGATGAAAATATTATTCAAGGAAAAATGGAAAAAATATCAAAAATTATTAAAGCAAATGAATTCACTAATGATAGTCATTATATAAATTTTATATGATTTGGATAATATTTTTATAAATATAAAATTTGAGATAATTTTTATTAATTTCTAAATTTTAAAATGACTATATATATATAAATCCCTATTAAAAAACGTGACATGATCTTCGATTCAAAGGCCAAATTATCAGACGACAAATACCATAAAATTCGAGGGGCGGCGGAGTTTTCGAAGTTTGTATGTATGATCTCGTGAAAGTTCATGCCAGCCCACAGATAAGTCAATGCAGCCAACAGATCTCTCAAATAAAGTAATTTTAAAAGATGCCATTGGATATACCAGCATCTTCTTAAAATACAAAGATGCCAAAATAATTGAATGAGTTCTACCGAAAAATAATTGAAAATTGATTTGATTTCTGCCCAGAAATTGAAAATTAAAGCGCTGCTATGTTTTATGTAAGTGTTACATGTTATAAAGTATGTTGTACAAGTTTTTCCTAGTTGTGATCTTCGAGGAGTAGATGATAGTAATAATAATTTCGTCAACTACTATGCAAATGTCTGTCCTCTGTGTTTATACGTTTTTATATTTAATTAAATCTATATTTACACTGTTTTTTCTGGTTTATGTCCCACGAGAGTGGTCCCTTCAAGATAAGAAAAAGACTAACTTTATTTCGTAGACCTTAATTTTTTTTTCCATTACAGGATTAGGATAGAATTTGGGAGTTTTTATCCAATAATTATCTACTTGGTCTTCAAAAATATCCACTTGCCGGTTAGCAATTGGCTATATGAATTCTTGACGTGTCCATATCTATAATACAAATGTACATAATCTTTTATAACTAGGTGAGCCCATATGCCTAGGTTCTATATTAACCATATATCAAACCGTCATAACCATGTAACAAAAAGCTCATCTATTTTAAGAGAAAACCAACGATCTAATATTGATACTATAAGAAGCTATGTGTTGTTATAATTATAGTATAACAAACGATGATTCGATGTATATGAAGCACGAATGCGTTAGCTAGTCAAAGTTTGTGTGTAGGTGAGAAGTGGGGCTCGTGTTATATCCTGTGATACATAAACCGTGAACCTATCACCCACAATTGATAAAGTTGAATAATGGATGAATGAGAGGTCAAGATTATAAATTTCATGAAATCAATTTGGGTTGGTTTAGTGTTGTTCGACTCAACCTTCTTCTTGAAGGTCTTGGGGTTCGAATCCCACTAGCCTCAAAATCAATGTTGGCCACGCCCGTTGACTTCGGTCGCTGGTGGGGGACGCCTTATCAGTGTCCGGGTGCGTGCGAGCTGGCCTGGACACCCTCGTCACCAAAAAAAAAAAGATTATAAATTTCATGGCTCTTTTTTGGGAAGAACTCACGGGTGACGAGGGCATCAAATTCGAACCCAAGACCTTTAAAAAAAAAATTGAATCGAATATCACTAGATCAACCCAAATTGATTCATAAGACATAATATGTCTGCATTGTAACACAAGAAATGGGAAAATAGTGGCCGGTTGTGACCCAATTTTTGGACATTTCACAGGCATTCTAAGCCTTTATTGTATAACGGATCATGAGTTCACGTGACTTGCTTATACATCCGTCACATTAAAATAACGAATATTGACCTAGCGTGATAATTATGTGTTTGTTGAATTTTACATCTTTTAGCAATTAATTTATTAATCAAATTGAGAAACTTAGTAAAGATCCCTGTAACAAATAAGAGACAAATTAACGTATACTGTTACAAAGATGTTTATTTAATGAATTTTTTTGATGTAGAAAGTTTCCAAATAATAATATAATGCAATTTGAATGTAACAAAAAAATCGAATTTAAATGGGAAAGGAGTTCATAAATTCATCAATCACAAAAAAAAATTGGGGCATAGTAAAAAGAGTCGCAAAGTAAAAAATCCCAACCATTCTCTCTCTCTCTTGTAGAATAGTAATAAACTTGAGTAATTCCTTCTATTTCAAAATAAATTAAATATTTTGATTATATGTTTTTTTCGACAGAAAATTTGACTTGTATTGAAGGAGGATCAAACATTTATTTTTATAAAATTATCCTAAAATATTATCAATAATTTAAATTATATAATTCAATTTCAATAACATAATTTATATAAGAATTTAAATCTACTACGGGTAAATAGTAAAGCAAATCAACTGTGTGTTCCATGTTGGACAAGACGAGTCGAGTTCTCGAACAGTATTTGTTCAAGCCCACTGTTGGCCAGCCCATAATGGACCACTTTCACTTGAAACAAATGGGCGTTAGTCAAGGCCCATTCAAGATTATAGGCTGTCCACTTCACAATTGCTATGCACATTGAACGTCTAGTTGGACTCAAGTTTTCCCCCTTGGAAACCTGTCGTTGTACCAATGCCTTTTAGATTCACTTTTGGCAACAAATACTTTATCAGTGGTTTCACATGCCAAATGGTATTGTACTGTGTGTCATATGGAAAGTTGGTATATGTGTGTGTTTTTTAAAGGCAGCCTTGACTTGTGGATGCCAATTGCTATTTAACATTCTTTTTTTCCTGTTAATGTCCTAATAGATATCGCGGATATAATTTATATTTTTTAAAATTTTAATAAAACACATTGTTTGTATTTACTTTTTCATAGATATAAAAACTTAGTTTTCAATTACGACTTACCACGTAGGATGAAAAAGTAGATTGAAATTATACATTTAGCAATTAAAAAACACAGACATTGTCTACGTTTGTTAACGCAGAAGCTAATTCAAACGGTGAAATAGCCTGGACAAAAGAACATATTCTATTGACATTTTCAACAAACTAAAACCGTGAATTCTATCTGTATTTTCAATAAAAATTCAAAAAATACAATTGATATCTGCCTATTTTTTGAGACGGCATGAGAAAACTAAGACGCTAAATGGATGTTTTCTTTGTGGATCAAGATTATTTCCCTCTTTTCACGAAATAATTACTTTTATGTAAATGAAGTCTCTTCAAATGATCCCTTCGTTGTTTATTTTTTTTGATAAAACATCTTTTTTTTTTTCTTGATATTATCATCCCTTGTCTTTATTCCAATGAAAAGTACTACTCGAGTTTTGATATTATAGAGTAATACTACGTCCATCCCATCATAATTACAATATATATATATATATTATATTATTTTATATATATGAATATAAATCTCGTTTTAAAATATTAAATCACGTCTGATCGTCCCGAAATATATATCAAATTAAAATACATAATTTAAACAATTATTAATATTTTATGATAAATTTATAAAAAAATTAGATTTTATCTTTTGTATCGCTTTCACTGGTTGGAATAACAAATGAATAAAGATCCGTTCGTTAGAGAGGGTCATCATTCAGAATCGTGACCCCCCTACATAGTAGGATAGTAGGGGGCGGCTCGATCGTAATAGAGGAAGTGCTTATTATCAATCACTGGTAGATGGAAAAATCATATGCATGTTAATGGGATGGAAGACAATGGAGCCCGTGGAGGGATTCAGCGTGATAATGATAAACGAAAGGAGTAATTGATTTCTATATAAAACACAATATATTATTAAATAAGATCATCTATACAAATTATACTTTACGTCTTCATATTTCGTAAGTTTGAATGGTAAAAAATCCTTAGTGCCGTCCCTTAGGCCATGTCATTTCCATGTCCGTTATTTCTTACAATTGTATGCTAATATTTTTTCCTGCTTTCTATTTGTCGGGGATGGTGAGGGTTAAGCGCCTACCCTCCTTTTTCAATATAAACATGTGATATGATTATATCGAATCTAAACTTTTTCGTGAGAAATATCTTGAATATTATATTTGAATGAGACATAAATTGAAAATATTTTTCTATTTTCAATTTTTTTTGTTTCATTCGTGTGAAAAATTAAAAATTATAAAAAATAAATGCTTTTATTTCATCAAGTTTTAAAACAAAAATATTAAATAGAAAACAGATTTGATACCAAACATGTAAACAGACCCTAAACTATTGATTGGATGACTCAATCCATCATTCAAAATTTATCTAGATTAAGTTAATGTATTATTTGATTTTGGTTATAAACTTTCTTATATTATCCCTTCAAATTTGTAAATCATCAACTTAAAATCTTCACCAATAGATTTCCTTCACCACATCTAACTTCATATATGTATATCAAATAATACTATCATTTTTCTATTATTACAATATACTTTACTTTTTTCACGAACATCATTTCCCTTTGATTTTTTTTTTACAAACTGCATCCTTCGTACTAACAGATCTACCTCGCTTCGGACGAGTTACACTCTTCTAAAATTCTATCAATATTTGATATTTAAATTCTGGATGGAGCATTTACAGCAAGTATATAAGACTTAATTATCCTTTTTGCATTACTAAATGAGTCAGATATTTCATTTGTGATACTTTGTACATGAATAATCCTTGGAATTTTATGTTCGGATTGACAAGTACGAAGATCATTAAAAAAAAAAACAAGAATGATGATTTCGATGAGATTTCATCCCAAACTTTTGATGAAATATGTGCTCTTTCTCTCTTCTTCTCTTCCCCTAATTTAAAAAGCTCATTTTCATATAAAATGATAATCTATAAATCATGCAGTAAACACATCTTCAGTCAATGGTTCGAGATATCGTATCATAGAGGAAAAATCAAAGTCAACATAAATCCCAAGTTTACGTTGGGGATCCATTTTTATTCGTTGTGGTGGTATGATTGGAATATACATAGCTCATCAAAAATCTTGTAAAATGTGAAATATTTGGTTCTTAATTATCCTAAAATTAAATTATTGAACACTTAGAATAAAATAAAAAAACATGAGTTTTGAAGAGTTATCTCTTGGGTCTGTAACCGTTTTTGTTTTGAAACCCTGATTTTTCGGATTCATAATCTTTGAAAGATATTTTTTATTTTTATCTGTATATATTTTGTGAAGAAAAATATCTTTTTCAGAGTAGTGAGTAGTAGACGGTTTTAGGAAAAATGGTTTTAACCAAATCCTTGAAACTATTCCTAAAACTTAGGAGACTTGTTTTGATTAATTTTTTTGCTTTCTTCCATGATGTCCATGTTCCTAGTTTGTAGCTTCAGGAAAGATTATTTAACGAATTTTGAGAATGTTTTGAAACTTACCAAATCCCACAGAGCTTGATTTGAAGGAGGTTTGAATTCTAATTTTGCAATGAAAATTTTGAGATGAATTCTAACCTTAGATGTGTTTAATATTCTTTTATTGTATGGTAATGGTGTCAAGCTTGTCATGTTCATAACTAATTGTGTTGTATGATAGAGTTATTCGTATCAATCTAGCTTGTGGAGCTGCGATCAATTATTAACCGAGACCAAGAGTCTATAAGAGTCGTGAGTCAAGTTATTAGGGGCCAGGTTGTTTGCAAAGGGACTGTTTAGTCTTAGGATAGATGTAAATAATCGTTTGTAGTGTCCTAAGATAGAGGAGCTACTGAAGAAGTCTTATAGTTTGGTTAACTCTGAGCAAGAGAGCAAAGTGTGTATTTGTAAAGTGGTTTACATAGTAATATTTTGTGAGTGAAGAGTGGATGTAAATCCTTGGCCAAACTGGGGACGAACCATTATAAATTTGATGTTTTATTTGCATTTTCTACATTGTGTTGTTTTTCATAGATCACTTAGAAATTTATAAGAAAACTGAAACTAGACATTCAAAAACCGACTCTTTATAAAAATCGACTTCTACATAAGAACTGGTTCTAAGTGAAACATCTATTTATGGTACATATCTTTACAAACTTTCGAAAAAGTTTAAATACGCAATTCACTTGAGAATTTTTTGTGATTGGGACTGAACAATAACTAAGAAAATACATACTTGGGATGCCAAACTCCTGTCATATGCTGGGCGGCTTCAACTTATATCTGCTATATTACAGAGTCTGCATATTTATTGGTCTCAGGCTCTTAGTCTACCTAAAGCAGTCATTGATGAAGTGGAAACACTTTGTCGAAATTACCTCTGGTATAGTGCTGCAATGAATAACCACAGAAACTTAGTGGCGTGGCATGAGGTGTGTAAGTTAAAAAAGAATGGAGGTTTGGGACTCAGGGATCTAAAAGCATCGAACCAAGCATGCTTTTTAACCTGTTATGGGCTATCGAGCAGAAAAAGGACCGTCTTTGGATAAAGTGGGTGAACGTTTACTATCTTAAAGGTGTTGATATCTGGAGTATACAGAAGAAGAATACCTATTCATGGGTTTTTAAAACATTACTGGCTACTCGAGATGAATTTTCTGTGAGCAGTCTCAGTTACATCAGAAATGAAGCAAGCAGAGCTCAAGCGGAGAATGATATTGCAGCAGCTGCATATAGATGTCTTACACCCTCAGAGGACAAGGGATTGGTTATGCAGGAAGGGGATTACAAGTGAGGACTGGTGTCTATTCTGTAGGCGTGGAGTGGAGACTTGAGATCATCTCTTCTTTGAGTGTGAGTATACAATAGAGGTTCTACTGATTGTGTTATCTGTCATGAAACTCAAATGCAAGATTTTCTCTTGAGATGGATGGTGGAAATAGATCTATAAAGTCATGAAGGGAAAGAGTGAGAAGATGAAGGCAAAGGAGATGCACCATTGCTGCGATTATCTATGAGCTGTGGGCAGCGAGAAATATAGAAATATAAGAGTTTTTTCATAAGGAGCATGCAGCCCCTGCGGTGCTGGTGTCTAAAATCATGTCTTACTCTTTGTACAAGGGGCTTATTTTATAGGATGTGGTTGCTTTGATGCTAGATTTTCATGTCAAGCATCTGATGCACTATGCCTACATCTTGTAATTTTATAGTTTGGAGCTTAATGAAATTTACGGGTTGAGGAACATCATATATACTTATGATTTGGTCCGTGATTATCACGTATTTGTATTATTCTCGATCGATCTCATATCTTTATTCATCATTCCATACTTTGTTGGGTTGTGATGTTCTTGGTTCTATGTTTGTTTGATTTTTGATCTTATGAGTTAAGAAATTGACATCATAGAATATATTGATCGATACCCATAACATAAATCTTATATTTTGTTTGGTTGAGATAGCTTTATTGATGATTTTATATGAAGCTATATTCATTCGTATCTGAACAGTGACCCGGAATTGACAAAATGATCATGAATGCTACCTTATGTTATGTCTAGATTTTATGATTTAGGGTATGTCGTTTATGGGATTTGACATTGTCTCAAGATATACCCATATTTTTTTGACAAAATACCTTCGGAATGAGCCGATATGATATTTTATTGAGTAATCATCTCGAACGGTATAACTTCTTGTCACGATCCACTATTTTATCGGAACAGTGACCTAAAACTTGTGTACCCGACCCATTTGATTCAGAATCAGCCAGTCTCCGCTGCATCAAGCCCAAACGACAGCGTTTTCATGTGAATTTTTTTTTCTTCAAAATCCCAATATATTCTATGACCGCAACGTTCGTCATTTTGCTTAGAAAGAAGGAAAAAGAGCTGGACAGTAACAAGAACAGGAGGAAAACGACCGACAACGACGAAAGGGTTCGAACCAAGGAATCCAACGAACACAATTTCGTACATTGAAACATCAATTCGCAAGTCGAGATTTTAATGATTCGTTCGATTTTCCTTGAAACAAAATCCTAACTTGAACAAATTTATATCCGTAAAAATCAAACCCTAATAGTGCGGTTCCCCTACGAAATCATATTCGTCTGAACTTCGAACCCTTTCGCGATCGTCGTTTTTTACCTCTGGTTCGGCCTGGGAAGTTGAGATTTAGAAGAAAAATAAGAATAAATCCAGTGGAATGAATATGGGTTTGGGCTTGCTGCAGCGGAGACCGGCTTATTGTGAATCAGTCCCATATTCCTCTCATTTTTAATAGTGAGTCTGTCCTAAAATATGGATAATACTTTCATATCTGTGCTATATAAAACATCCAATTTGATAGCTTTTCACTTAAAAAAATTTAAAATAATATTTAATTATTATAGTATATTTCACTGTCTGAATATAATGGAAACAATTGGGTCGGGCATGATCTTGAGCTCCAAGGTCCGACCAGAATTATTATTGTCTTTAGATCCGATTTCGCAGTGTCTTCGATGATCTTTACTTCAGGAAACAACAAGACGTCGTAAGGCAAGAGTCCGAGGATTCGACCTCAGAGACTTGGTCTGACGCTCAACTCTGTATGTCCCATCCTATTTATTACCCCTGTAGGTTGGTGTGTCAACCAATTTATGGTGTCTCTTCTTTCTCATTGGCCAGGCATCTTTCTTTCTTTTATCTTTTTTTTTATTGGGATTTTTCTGGACCTTGACGTGGTCAGTCTGGGTTCGACTCTTTCCTTCTTCCACTTGGTCAATGTTTATTATCCTGTGTGTTGTGCAAATTTGTTTGATTGTTTTATATATCTATTTTTAATAGTTATAATTATTTATGTTTTTTTTTTCTATTCTTTAACGATTGATGTTTATGATAAATATACGTAACTAAACTTTGTGCAACTAAATCACAGAATTGTTATTGAATTAAAGATGTAGTATCACATAATTGTTAAACCATATATAATATCATGGAATGAAATTCAATCGAGTCACCTGTTTGATTGGATATGTATTTGATGATTGAGTGAGATTTGATAGAATTCGCATCTATCTCGATTGTACTTCATGGTTGAGAAAATTACCCGTCTTGAGTAGGGTTTTCGCACGCCAAGTTCAAACACTTCTTGTTTAAGAGGATTGCGATGCAAGCCTACGACTTCGATCATGGTTCAGGTTTGTTTCGTTTTGGAGAAGAGAGGTTTGATGCGATGCAATCCTGATTTCGTCAAGGCACTGGGGTTCAGTGAGGGTGGTCAGATGTCGGGATGAAGTTCTGATTTGTAAAATTCTTCACAATCTATTTCTTATTTTAATATTTGAAAAATTGATGATCATTTGAAAAGAATGATGGTCTTTTAGAAAGGTTTTGAATATTTATATATAATAGATTTTTTCATTAAATTTCATATAAATTTAACCCACACTTAAATATGTTTGTCGGATTAAACTGTTTGTTATATTAGTATAGATGGATTTCACATGTCACATATTTATGCCATAAGGAAAGTCGCTCTCTCAACATTATATTCTTAGCTTTATGTGTCACAAGTCACAATAAAAACTCAGATGCTCCCCTCATGTATTTGGTCAATCTGTAAAGTAGTGGATTATTACAAGAAGTCTAAAGCTCATATTGTAATCAAGTGATAGTGCGTTTTCTTTTGTTTTTTTTTTCCTCCGTGGGGCCCACGTTTTTTCACCAAATGAAGCAATTCGGCAGAAGCATCAGGAGCATTTGAGAATACGCGGGAAATCAAGAGAAGCATCAGGAGAGACGGCATCAGAAATCAACACGGCGAAGGAATAAAAACAGCATCCTCAATCCTCTATAAATAGGGAGTAAGGGGTAGAAAATTTATACAACACATCAAACACAAAAACAGAGCCAGAAGAGTTAGAAAAAATACCCAGTTTGGGATATTGAGGGGTATCCTCTACGGGTATTTTTTTATTCCGTTAGAGAAGAAAAATTAGTGAGAGTTATCCTGATGATTGTAATCCCCTAGCACAATCTAGGGACGAT